>WNWK01039125.1:0-17605 GCA_009830355.1 Cherax destructor
TGCGGCCAGCAGTAACAGCCTGGTTGATCGGCTCGGGTCCAACAGGAGGCCTGGTCCGGACCGGGCCGCGGGGGCGTTGACCCCGGAATTCTCCCCAGGTTGACCCCAGGTAGTAAAGTCTGGGCGGCTACAGTGAAAAGCTCTGTTCCACAAGGCCGTACTCGCTCCCATCCGTTCCTCATCCTCAATGGGACATAGACAGGGATATGCCCAGGCCGTGTTTTCCCTTTTGCAGATGACACCCGATTCTGCATGACGTGCCCACCGTTAAGACACTGCAAGACTCCAACAGACATAAACCAAATCTTTAAATGGGCTGCAGAAAACAATATGAAGTTCAATGATGAAAATTTAAATTCTAATGGTGTACTGACGAACGGATGTTCCCGAACGGGGGGGGAACCTCTAACGGGTGTCCTATGAACGGGTGTCCCAGAACGGGTAGTACTACGCAGGGTAACTTACTAACGGATAGTCCCATGAACGGGTAGTACCCCGAACAGGCTATACCCACGAACAGGGTGGTCCTCTAACAGGGTAGTCCCCACGAAGGGGGTATACCGGGTATACCCAGGTAAAAGTTGTATATTGCTTCTTTCCCAAGAAGTACGGGTAAGCGACTTATATTTCTCAGAAATTTGGGGTGTTTGACTAAATCGTACGAGCGGAAAGTTCTCTGTATATTATCTAGATCTGCAGTTTTCCCCCTTTAAAATTTCTTGTGTACAAAAAATTTTCCCCGCCTAGAGAAAACAAGCGGCAAAGAGGACCATCATGGTATGGCATCACTTTTTTTGAAAATTCTCATTATCCATCCTATCGTTTTCCTGACAGTTATGATAATAACACTGTTGTGATCCTTGAAAGTGAGGTCTTCTTTATTATTTTCCTAAGTCCTTCACGTTAGTTTCTTGCTCTATTTAGGGGTTTGAACTAGTTTTTTACTCCCTTCCTTTTTTTTCCTTGTTGCCTGTGAAGCCGCACAGTGTAGGTATAGGGGAACTGTTCTTGCGCATCTCCCCGGGGTCCATCTCCTTGGGGCGCATCTCCTGGGGTCCATCTTTTGGGGCGCATCTCCCCGGGGGCCATCTCCTTGGGGCGCATCTCCCTGGGGTCCATCTCCGGGGCCCTCTCCCCGGGGTCCCCTCACTGGGAGCATCTCCTTGGGGTCTTTGCCCTATTCAAATCACCCTGTGGTTCAGTTTACTATAACAACTGGACTAACTCTGCTACTAGTGTTTTTATTTCAAATCAAGTTTGAACGAAACGTATATTGTTCTAATTTCAGAATTTTTTAACTGCATTCAAGATCAAAACACTGCAGAGTTGTATTTATTCAACTTTGCTACCTCATTAGCAATACCCAAAATACGTGAAAACATAAACAATTTTCCGTTACAAAAAATCCATACGTGGTTGTTTAAATTCTGATATCAGATTCGAAATCGGCAAATTAATTTAGTCTTATAATCCTAGACTGCAGCTAAAATGTAGATCATTTTCTTAAACTGTGGCATTTATTTATTAATACTTTTCTTGTATGTGTATGTGTGTACCCCCTAATTGGGCTGCGGGGTCGTGTCATAGCTCCTACCCCCGCCTCTTCACTGGTCCTACTAAGTCCACTTTCCCTGCTCCACAGCACGGCATCAGACCTATTAGCAAAGCAGTCAAGTCCAGCTCACACCTACTCATGTATTTATCTAACCAATTTTAAAAACAACACACTTTTAGCTGCTATGACGGTACTCGGGAGTTTTTCCACTCACCCACAACCAAACCAATGCTTTCCTATATCTTTTCGGAATCTAAATTTTCCAACTTGAAACCATTGCTGGGAGTCCTGCTTGGTTAGATATCTTTAGAAATTATTTACACTCCATTTTTTATTCCCTTTTCCATTTATACACCTCAGTCTATCCCCCAATTCTATCCCTTTTCTAGGGATGCATATTCAGGGCCCTCAGTCTATCCTCATGGGGAAGATTTCTGATACACGGGATCATCTTTGTCATCCTTCTTTGTACTTTTTCCGGCATTTATATCCGTTCAATACGGCGACTAGAACTGTGCAGATAATCTAAATGAGGCCCAACCAACGATATATAGAGTTGAAGAATAACCTGGGGCTCCTGTTAGTTATACTTATTGATATGAAGCCAAGAATTCATTCGCTTTATTTCGAATACTTACATAATGTTGTCTGGGCTTTAGATTACTGCTAACTAGAACTCCCAGATCTTTTTCGAAAACAGAGATATTAAGATCTACATTATTTAGTTTATAAGTTTGGGTTTTATACCTTTTCAACCAGAACTTTCCATTTGTCTATGTTAAATGACGCCATTCAGGCCATTGCACCAGTCTATTCATATCTTCCTGGAGTGCTCTAATGTCCTCGTCACATTGAAATCGATGGCCTATTTAGGGTCATCCAAACTTGCTATGTCGCTATTTTTACCTCATCTATATCGTTTTTGAAATTTGGGAAAAAAATGGGGCCCAAAACGCCTCTGGGAACACCATTTTGGGGCCCCATCATTTCTCCCCCCTTTAATGCAAACCTGTTGTCACCTGTCAACGCCCCCTCCTCGACCTCAATAGTCTCCCATGTGGGTTTCAAAACCTTACTGAAGTTCATATACACAATATTCCCAAACTACCTCTTCAAATCCTTAGTAAAAAAAATTAGTATGTTCGTAAGGCAGGAACGCCCCTTCGTAAAAACCCTTTTTGAGATTCATTAAACAATTTATCTTTCAAGGTGGGTATGAAACCTCGGCAATTATAGATTCCATCAATTTTTCCACTATGGGGTAACTTTTTGGGCTGTAGTTCGAAGCTAAGGACCTGTCACCTGCTTTGTAGATAGGTATTTCATTTGCCTTTTTCCACTTATCTGGTACTGTGCCAGTTTGTATAGATATTTTTTAAAGACTAGCCAGAGGTTCACTAAATTCCATCTTACTTTCCCTTTTAAAAACCCTACCTTACATTTTTTAAAACCCTTCGAACAGTTCTTGGGCCTGGGGATTTGTTGGGTTTTAATTTATCTGTTTGTCTGAGAACCATATCACTAGTGACTTGGATCGTGCATAACTTATCCCCGTTCAGTTCAGTATAGTTTATTATTTCTGTAATTTCACTAGTATCTTCCTGCGAAAAAACTGAGATGAAAGAAGTGTTAAAAATTTATACATTTCCTTATCACTGTCGGTGAGCTGACCTGAGTGACTTGAGCTGAACTATCTTGTCCCTAATCTTACTTCTGTATACCTGAAAGAAACCCTTTGGGTTACTCTTCGAATTCCTTCGACTTTAACCTCATAATTTCTTTTTGGTTATCCTATTCCCTTTTTTTATTTCACGCTTTAATTGAATATATTGATTTATTAAAGGGCTCCTCTCCTTTTTGATTCGCCTGTACATGTCTCTAGAGCTTTGACCAATGAGGTGTTTTAATCTATTGTTTATCGATTTTGGATCATTTTTGCTTGATTTAATTTCTCATTTTAAATATAATTTGTCTGTGCAGCTAGAACTATGCTCTGAAAACCGTCATATTGGAAACCCTTTCCCCACCTACCTGACCCATAGTCAGGGCATTCCAGTTCAATCCACCCAGGTAATTTCGCAATCCTGTAAAATCGGCCAAGCGGAAAGTCAGGGACAGAGACGATTGTAGTTATTTGGGAATTTCCCCCTGATAAAATAAATGGTGATTTGTGATCCTTTCCCCAAGCTCATCATTAACATAAAGATAATTAATTGGTGTTTCCCTTTTTGGCAAGAAAAAAGTAAAGTAGGTTTTTTCCCCTATTTGGGTTCATCACAAACTTTTAAAAAATAGCCCTGTTTTATCAAGAAAATCGCTGACTCAGATTTTTCACATTTTTCCCAATCAATTTGCCCAAAATTTAAAAACCCCCATTAACCCATTTTCTTATCTAGACCTTTTGAGTTTCTTCCCATTTCGTCCCTATAAAGGGTTTTGGGGGACTTATGAACCCCAAAAATTTTTTTAAAGATCCCGAAACTATACCAAACAGATTCTGTATCCAACACCTAATTTTATTTTTTTTCTAACACAACAATTCAAATTATCTCTGATATACATCCCCACCCCCCCCCTTCCTGTTGACCTTATCAGTGTGGAATAGTTTGTATCCTTTTTGTGACTTTCCCGAAGGCATTTCTCTATCTTTCAGGTTGAACCAGGTCTCGGTTATTGCAATAATATCTATGCTACCTGCAGATGCAATTAATCTTGCTCATCTATCTTTTTTTTAGACTCCACTATTAGTATAGTAAACTTTTAGGGGCTAGTCCACTCGCTGCCCTCTACTGTCTCTCTTGTTTGTTGCCCGGTTGTTTGCCTTTGAAACTTATTAAAAAATTCTTTTTACATACCCAGGGTATCCTGGTAATATCTTGTTTTAAACACTAGTGCTGCAACCTGAATTTTTACAAACCCCACCCCATTCGGGGCCTGGTCTCAGCGGGGGGGGTTGCCCCCAAAAACCCTCCCGGTATTTCTATCCATTAAAGTCCTGGAAAAGTCAGCAAGGGCCCCCTTTGATCAGTTGGCAAACTCCCCCTGCTCTAAAAAATGTCCCCTCCCTTGCATATCTTTTTATAAAATTTCCCCGTTATCAATGGGGAGAAGTTCCTTGCAGTACCTGTCTGCCAAAAAATTTATACCAATTCCCCAGACATCCATTCTTTCCTCCCCTTTTAGGCTAGATGTATTTGATTGGGATCCCTCCCTTAGCCTGACTACTTTATGGGTGCCTGTTTATCCAGCCCCCCCTTCCCCCCTTCCCCCCTGTTTTCCCCGCACTAAGACAAGGGGGTTTTGCATTACCTGACAAAAATTTTTCCCCAAACCCTTTATATTCATCAACACCAGCCCCTGGAAACCCACCCCTGTCTAACCCTATCTCTTCAATGCAAGATCCAAAATCTTTTTGAGTCACCAAACAAAAATTTCCCTTGATTGGGGGTTATTGGTCCCCCTTTCCCCACTAATCACTGAATAATTCCCGGAAACAGAGAATCGATTTCCCCCCAGATCTTTCTATTAACCTTCCTTTTTTTGATGCTTTTACCTGTAGTGGAACAACCCCCCTTGAGTTTCCCCCTCCAACTCCTCTGGTAACCCCCTCTCCCACTCCCCCATCCCCTCCCCCAAATCCATCAGGAGTTTTTTAGCCTCCCATTTTCCTCTTGAAGTAGAACCCTTGAACTTTAACCCTAAATTCTAAAACACTACAAAACCATGGTGCTCTTTAACACCCACTCATCCCCCCGAGCTCTAGAGTCTTTTACCTTTCTTAAAACTATGTGGGGTTTTCCTCTCCACCCTTCTAGGGCACCCCCTTTTTGACCCTCTGAGTTAAAGCTTTTCTTCCATCTCTGAAATCATGCTTACCCCTGCCTGATTCCCCCCCCCCAACAGACTGGCCCTGTCCATCTTATCAATTCTTCTCAGTATCTGTACATTTTCCTCATCTTTAGCCTTTCAGTTTTTATGTCATCAGGTTGCTTTTTAGCTTCCTCATAGGTCATATCCCTTGGGGCTGGGATAGTCTTGTAAATCTTTTTATCTTTTTAGCTTTTCCCTCCCTTTTTATGTGGTTTTCCTATGTGTGTATACTTCAAAAAAGGGCCCCACTTTGGGCCCTTTATAGTGTCGAAGGATATTTTACCCAGGCGATATCTCAGAATTATGGGCCCCCGTTTTGTCGTTTTTTCCCCTTTCCCCATTCCCCCGACAATGCACTTGCTGTGGTTGAAAATTTAATGCCATTTATCAGCCCCTTTTGTTTTTTATCCCATTAGTTTCATGGGGTTAATAAACCCCCGGGGTTTCTTCCTCATGTTCACCCAAATACAATACTGGACTCTTTTTCCCTTGGAGCCTCACTTCCCCCTTTTCCATTTTGTCCCCCTAGACAATAAATCATTTTTCCCTTCCTTTAAGTATTCCGAGCTATGGTGCCTTCATTTTACTCCTGCCTGTTCCTCTAGCTTTTTCCGTCTTTATGTTCTGTTGAACACCTTTTTAATCTAAAAATAACAGTCACCTTCCTTCTTTTTTCTTGACTCCTTCCAAATCTTGTCATAGAACCGGCAGATTTTAAGACGGTTTTTCCTCTCTAAAACCGTGCTGGTGTTGTTTATGAACCAGCTCTTCTCCAGATGTTCCACAAATTTTTTGATAATCCCCCCCAAAAATTAAATACTTGCATATCAAATGACACTGACCTGAATTTTTAACATTACCTGTCTCCTATCTAAAATATCGGACTATTTTGCCCAAACATAGGGGCTCCGTGTAAAGGGACTTAAAGAGAGTAGCTATGGTTCCACAGTTCTTCCCCTTTCTCTCTAAAAACCCCTTGGGGAATGTCTTTTTTCATAACCTTTAGGTATCAAATGTGTCTTTTCTGTTTTTTTGTATTTACGATTGTGTCTATTTTTATGATATTATATATTCAAAAATTTCCCCTTTCCTTTGTGTAGGAATTTCTGAAAAATTATTTTTATAATCAAATAAGCGAAAAAGACAAGTGTCATTGGGGCTGCAACAAATTTCCCCAAAATGTTTAAACCCCCGTTTTCCTGGAGTCTCCGGAGGGCTTTCCCCGGGGTCGCGTCCCCACGGCCCGGTCCGCCGGCCTCCCGGTGGATCAGGGCCCCATCAACCAGGTTTTACCTGGCCCCAGAGCCCAAAGTACGAAGCACAGCCCGGCTACCCCGGACCGGCTTTTTTTTGTCCGCTCCCCTTGAAGGCGCCGGGGGGCTTGGAAATTTCCCCCTTTCTTGGGGGGAGTTGAACATCTTGGGCCCCGGGCACTTATTGTGTTTTCTGTTAGTGCCAATGGCCCCCTATTTTTATTGGGGGGTATTTTTCACGCCTGCCCATCTTTTACTTTCGTAGGGAGTGATTTTTGTAAGATTCGGCCATTCCTGGGATTTTCCGGTGAATTTTATATATTTTCCCCCGTTCCGCGAAACAAGTAAATTGGGACTAATTTTCAACTTTCATATTTTAAGAATTTTAAATGGTATAGGGGCGATACCCCTTTTACTCGACTGGGTTTTTTAGCTCTGGCTGTAATAGCAGATAAACACAAACCAGCAAATGGAATTTTTTCGATTTTCCCCAGAAAACCCCCTCTAAAGTTTCCGTTGTTTTATCCCTTTTTTAAATACAGTTCAGGTTGAAAAATTTCTTGCTCTACATAAAATTCTGTGTGAAAATTAGACACATATGCAACATCTGGTATCTTTAATGTGCATTTTAATCCAGTGGCTTTATCAATACAAATTCTAGGACAAAAAAAGGATAAATATTAAAAGGGAAAACAAACAATACCTTGGGTTGGTGAAAAACACCGTGTCTGAGTGTGGGGGGGCAAAATAAAAAACCCAGCCTTCCTCGCCCAGTTTTCCACGTTTTCCCCCACTCAAGGTGTTTTGACCTCATCTTTGTATAATTCTGCTATCTTTAAATTTTTTCCCAGAATTAGCAGTGATAAAGCCACTGGATGGAAAACCGGGGCTAAAGCCCCCCCACGGGAGGGCCTGGGTTCGATTAGCCAGGGCAGAAAAATTGGGGTTTTTCTTTATGTTTCTATGCCCCCTCAAAAAAAGGGTATCTGGGGGGTTTGTCATTTTGGGGGGTCCCTCCGGGGGACTAAACCCAATCTGCCCGGCTCAGCATAACAAAAGGCTTTCTATTATATATGTCAATGATGTCATAGGCCGTATATCATGTAATGTCTTTGTAAATAAAGATATTATTATTATTATTATTTTATTATTATTGTATTGTGTCCAATTTTCATCTTGAGGTATTTATACCATTCATGTACATCCGTGTGATGAAATGTGACTGAAAAAAGCCAGGTTTTTTTCTTACTATATAATTTTTTATATGAATTTTGGCAGTACACAGAATGTCCCCCAAATTTTTTTCATGGCCTTCTCTTTACATTCAGCCCCCTTCCTGCCCCCCCCCGTCAAGGTTGCTCTTTCCCCCACAGTTTACCCACCCCCAGACCACACGGGATTACCGGTTGGGTGGGGGGGGATTGGGGGGCATGGGCTCGGATTTCATCTCCCCTTTTTCTCCCCCTAGTCTGGCACTCTCCACCCCTCTGTATGTCACCGGACCTCGTGCCAAAACTCGGGGCTGGGTCTTATTTTTTTGCTTGTGAGACTGCCAAAACTGTTACAAGTTATTTTCTATCAGTGGTCAAAATTTTCTTCATCATTCCCAAAAATATTTAAACCAAATACATTCCATTTGGGGGTTTTGGTTTGGGGGATCAGAAAAGTATTATATGGATAAAATAAGATTAGTTCTATTTGGGGAAAACCCTTTAAAAATTTTTTTACATTGTATAAATTTGGGAATAATTAAAAAGCACATATGTTTTTGACATTTATTAACGGTATATTTTTTTAACCCCCAAAACAGTATACCCAGGGGGCAGGGCTGTCAGTGGCTATACTTACATTCCCCCTTGGGTTTGACCATTCCCCCGGGGCTGTCGTTAACCTTCCCTTTTGGGGGGTCGACTTCCCTTCCCGGGGGTTTTACTTCCCCCCTCTGCGCTGAACCCTCCCCGGGGGTTGACAGGCTACCTCTAAATTTTTGCTCTCAACTTTCAATTTTTTTTTTTTTTTTTCTTCAAAATTTTAATGAAGAGGGTGGCTCAATTCATGGGGGCAACGCCCTTCACCGCCCGAGGACCCCCTGGGGTTTATCCAAAAAAACCATAACTGGGCCAGAGCAGGTGATGTCCTGGGGGGGGCCCCCAAAAAATCTCCCCGGAAGATATATGGGGAAAACACCCCCTTTCCCTTTTTAAATTCCTCTTAACTACCCAGGGGTGTTGACTCCTAACTACTGCAACATTTACCCCCCAAAAATGCATCTTGGTATTCCCCCCGTCATTCTAGGAAAAATGATTGGGGGGTTTGGGGGAAAGGGGGGTTCGTCATGTGCCGGGGATAAATTCATGCCCCCGGGGTAGGACTACTTACTCTAATCCCCCCAAAAATAGTAAAAGCGTTACGCAAATAAACTTTCATAAAAAATTGCTGAAATATTCGTTTTTGATATTGATTTTTTTGAATTCTTGTTTTTTCTTTAAATCAACCGGGAATTCCCGGGGGGAAGGGGGCTTCCCCTTCAGATAGATGGGGGGGCCCGGGGGGGGTGGTCGGTTCGGTGGGTGGGGGGGGGGGGGGGTGGTGGGTGGTAGTCGGTGGGTGATGGTCGGGGGGGTGGTGGGTGATGGTCGGTGGGGGGGGGTAAAAGGGGTCTATTAAATGGTCAATAGGATAAAGCGTTTTTTTGGGGGTGATAACCAGGGGAAAAAAAAGGAAATAACAATAAAACTTTCTTTAAACCCAATTAAAACTAAAAAAAATTGAATTGAAAAAGTTTAAAAACTAAAAAGGGGAAGATGTGGTAAAAACTGAAATAAACCCCGAATCCAGACAGAGAAAAAAACGGGGCCCCTTAACCCCAAGGCCCCTCTGAACAAATCGGGAAAAGGGGAACAAAGAACATAAAAAAAAGGAACACTGCAGCAGGCCTACGGCCCCCTGCATGCGGGCCCCAAGTCTCCCACCCAACCCCAATGCCACCCCGGGTCAGGTTACATTCATAAGAAATAAGAAGAAGGAACACCCCGGGCCTCGGGCCCCCTTCGGGCAGTCCAAACCCCCCAAAACAAAGGGGCCAATCCCGCCCCATCAGGTCAGGTTCTTCCCCTTAAGGGGGCCCCCATCTGCCCAAAAGTAGCACAAACTAGTCGGGCCCCAATCCCCCCCCCCACCCACTCATTTTTTTTCCCCAGCCTTTTTTAAAACTAAAAAACTTTTGCCTTTTTTTTTCTTGGGGTTTGTTCCACTATCAAACTCTATTAAAACCAATGTTTCCTATATCCTTCCTGAATCTAAATTTCCCCAACAAAAGCCATTTGGAGTCCTGTAAATACTAGTTTTTTTAGCACGTTTTTTCATCCTTTTTCCCGTTTTCCATTTATACCCCCAATCTTCCCCCCCAAATTTTCCCTTCCCCCAAAGGGGAATTCAGGGCCCTCAGTCTATCCTCATGGGAGATTTCTGATACAGGGGAAAAAATTAGTCACCCCCCCTTTTTCTTTTTTCCCGAGCATTTATATCCATTCTTTGGGTTTAAAAACTGTGCGGGATAACTAGATGGGCCCCCCCAAAAGGGTAAAAGGTTGAAGAAAAAACCTGAGGACTCCCTTTTTTTTCCCCTTTTTATAAACCCCGGGTTCTTTCCTTTATTCAACAATGCACTGCTGTCTTGGTTTTAGTTACTCAAAGAACTCCTAAACCCCTTTTTTAAACCCGGGGAGTATTAAGATCTATATTATTTGTTTTATGTATGGAAATTTTCCTGTCCAATATTTGGGATTTTTCATTTATCTATATTAAACTGCATCTGCCCTTCTCCGCCCCCTGCATCAGTCTTTTAAATTTCCCCGGTGCTCTAATGTCCTCATTTGAATGAATTGGACGCCTATTTGGTGTCATCGCAAACGCTTATTCGCTATTTATTCCTCATTTTGTCGTTTTTGGATTTTGAAAAAAAGGGGTGGGCCCCGGGAACATTGTGACACTTCCCCCCTCGTTTTTCCCCCTTTGGGGCCCCCTTTGCCTTTTGTCCCATGCCTCTACCCGGAAAAAAATTTTCCTTTTTCCCTTTTGCCAATTTTCCCCAATGTCTCTGATTTTGGACTCTATCAAAAAGCCTTACTGAAGTCCATATACAAATACCCCATTCATTACCATGATCCCCTTAAAAAACCTTAGTAAAAAAAATTTTAAAAATTTTGGGCCCGAACGCCCGAAAACCCCTGTGAGATTCTTTGATTAATTTATGTTTTTTAAGATGGCTGCAATTGCCCCGGGTTTTGATTCCAAAATTTTTTTCCCCTATGGGGTTGGCTTTTGGTTATTAAGCTAAGGACCTGTCACCTGTTTTTAAAATAGGTATTACATTTGCCTTTTTTACTTTTTTGGGCCCCTCCCCCGTTTGATATTTTAAAAATTAGAAGGGGCTAATTTTTACTTCCGGGGCCCTTGCATACAGTTCATGGGGCCGGGGTTTTTTGGGTTTTTTTATCTTTTTCCAAAGGGCCATGTTTTGACCCTAATCGTGCATATTTTTCTATCATCCTGTTCTACATAATTAATTTTTCTGGAATTTAAAATATCTTCCTGTTAAAAACTGGAGGGAAATAAGTTTTAAAAATTCCCTTTCCCATCCTTTTTAAAACGGGGGGATGACTTTTGAGGGGTTTTTTTTGTCCCTAATTTTCTTTACCTGAAAAAACCCCTTTTGGGGGGTTTGTCTTGGGTTCCCCAAATTTTTTAACCCTTTGTCTCTTTTTGCTTTTCTTTTTCCCTTTTTTTTCTCTTTAACAATTTATTACCTAATTGCCCCTCCCCTCTTTTGATTCCTAAAAAACTCTTTTGACCAATGAGTTTTTTTAAATCTTTGTTCATCCATTTGGGATTTTTTTTTGATCGGTTTCCCTTTTAAGACATGGCTGTCGGCGGCTAAAACTATTCTCAAAAAACGTCAGGGGGAACCCCCCACCTCCTCCCCCCGTCAGGTCTTTTCCATCAGCCCCCCGGAATTTTTTACCCCTATGAAACAAGGGGGAATCAGGGACAGAGACTTGATTTCCATTATAGGGAATTTCCCCATGATATTTAAAAAACCAGTGATTTTGATCTTTTCCCAAAATCAAAAATTAACCCCTCAAGATTTTAACAGCGTTTCCCTGTTAAAACCAAGTCTCAGGTTTTTTCCCCAGTTGGTTCTGCCCCCAATTTTTTTTAAAAAACAATCCTAATCGTATCAAGAAAGCACTTGATTTAAAAATTTCTTCAAATTCCCCCAGTATTTGTCTAAAGTTAATCCCATTAGCACAACTTTTTTCTTTGTGTAGATGCCTTTTAAATTTCATCCATGGAAGTTTACTGCACTCCTATCAAGATTTGGGGCCTGTAAATCACACCCAAAATAAGTTTTCCCCGGCCCTCAAAGAAGCTGTAACCAAAAGTTCAGTGGCTGGCTTCTAATTTTATATCTTGTCTAAACTTTAAATTTTTCTCTGACGTCATCGCTATCCACCCCCTTCCTGTTGACCCTATCAGTGTGGAATAATTTATACCCTTTTGTATTGACATTCAGAAGGCAACTCTCATCTTTCAGATTGAGCCAGGTCTCTGTTATGCAATAATATCTATTTTCCTGCATTTTCAATTTCTTGCTCATCTATCTTTTTTTCTTCAATCCTGCTATTAGTATAGTCCTTAAGGGGCTAGTCTCTTGTTTTCCCCTGCTGTCTCCCTTTTTTGCTGTCCTGATCCATTGTTATTTGAACTTTGATAATTCTTTTATACACTTCCCGTTTCAGCCCTAGTTTGCAAGGCTGTTTCCCACACACCCATACCTCTATCATCTATCAGTTTAAAATACTAGGGATGTCAGCAATGGCCCTCTCATCGAGTTGGAATCTTCCACCCCTTCCCAGAGGATTCCCCATCCCTGTAAAATCCCTTTTTTTGCCATAAAAATTGTCCCAGTTGTCAATGAATGGGATTGCAAGTTCCTTGCAGTATCGTCTAAGACAATTTGACCAATTGCCCTAACAACCATTCATTTCCCCCTCCCTTCTGGGGAAGGCTACATTTTGTGGGACCCCTCCCTTGGAAATTTTGGGTCATAGCGCCTGTACTTATCAAACAACTCTTCTCTCCTACCCTTCCCCCTATCATTTCCCTGGACTGAGACAGATAATGGGCTTTTCCCTTACCTGACATGAATTTCTAACCTGTTGACTATGTCTCCAACACCAGCTCCAGGAAGCCCCCTCTCTCTCCCTTTTTATTCCTTTGAAACACGGTCCTTTTATCCAAAACCCCGGTCACCACCCAAAAATTTTCTTCCTTTTAGGGGGAAGTAAGTACCTTTCCTTCACTGGCCTCTGGAATTTCCTCATCCTGAAGAACAGAGGGCGATTTCCTCCTTAAATCTTCTCTCTTCTTTTCCTTTTTTTTGATGTTCCTGCCATTCTGGGAAACCCCTTGCCACTTAGGGTGCTGGACTGCACCTCACTCCTAGTAGCCCTTTCCTCCTTTTTACCCTCCTCCGGTGTGGCAGACTGCCTCCTACTGGTTCTCTTTTCCCCTCCACCACTCCACCACCATTCTCACCCAAGCCAGAGGTGAACCTTACCTCCTAAATTCCTCCTGGAGGCAGGGGCTCCCCCCTCAACACCCCAACCTCCGCTTTAAAACACTGCAGCAGCTGCCATTGCCCCCTTAACTAATTCCCAAAGGCTCAGGTACTCGGAAACTCACCCACCCGCCCCATCATATATTTATCTTTTTTTTTTTAAAACTCCCAACGTTTTAATTTTATAACTGTACTCGGGGTTTGTTCCCTTTCGGCCTCTATTACCAAACCAAGTTTCCTTTCCCTTCTGAATCTGAATTTTCCAACTTAAAGCCATTGCTTAGTCCTTCAATACAAGATATTTTTAGCACGCTTTTACATCCCTTTTTTATTCCTGTTTTCCCCATTTTATACCTCAATCTTTCCCCCTAATTTACCCTTTCTAGGAGTGCAGTTCAGGGCCCTAAATTATCCTCATGGGAAGATTTCGTCTGGAATCAACTTAGTCATCCCCCTTTTTGTACATTTTCCAGAGCATTTATTCCATTCTTAATGCGGTGCCCAAAAAAACTGTAAAAAATCTAGATGAGGTAACCAAGGATATATAGGTTGAAGAACAACCTGGGAAATCCATTATTTTCTTCTTGAATGAACCCAAAAGGGTTCGGGTTTGCTAAATTGGAACATTTTATATTTTTTGGGTTTTTAGATTTTTTTTCCAGCTCCTAAACCCTTTTTTTGCAATCAGTAAGTATTGATCCATTATTTAGTTTATATGTGGCATGGTTTTTTGTCCTGTCCAAAATATTTTAAACTTTGCATTTATCTATATTGAACTGCATCCCCTTCTCCACCCTTTCATCAGTCTTTAAATCTTTTGGGTTCTAATTTCATTTGAATGAATTAATGCCTTTTTTTGGTGTCACCCGGCAAACTTGCTTATGTCGCTTTTATTCCCTCATCTATTCTTTATTGATTGTGAACAAAAAAGGGCCCAATCGGCCCCTGTGGAACACCACTTGTGACGCTTCCCCACTCTGTTTCCCTCCCCCATTTTGAAACTCCTGTGCCTTTTGTCCCACCTCTATCCAAGAAAATTTTTTCCCTCCTATTCCTTGTCCTTAATTTTCCTCAATAGTCTCTGATGTGGGACTCTATCAAAGCCTTACTGAAGTCCATTTCCTCAAATACCTTAGTGAAAAATTTTTAAATTTTAAGGCGGGAAGCCCTTTTTAAAACCTGCTGGATTGTTGATTAATTTATGCCAAGAGGGCGGAATCCCCGTTATTGAATCCATAAATTTTCCCACTATGGAGGTTATTATTGGTCTATAGTTCGGCTAAGGTTTTCCTGCTTTAAAATAGGTATTACATTTCAATTTTCCATTTATCTAACCATCCCAGTTTGCAGTGATATTTTTAAAAGATTGATAGGTTTTAAGCTCTTCTTACATTCCTTTAGACCCTTGCATACAGTTCATAAGATGGTTTGTTGGTTTTAATTTATCTATTTGTCTAAGGACATTCCTTGTATTTGATCGTGCATAGTTTACTATCGTCCTGGTCTACATAATTTATTTTTTCCCCGGAATATCGCTAGTATCCCTGTTAAAAACTGGGAGGAAGTAAGTTTTAAAAAATTCTAAAATTTCCTTATCACTGACGGTGAGCTGACCTGAGTAACTTTTGATTGGGCCTATCTTGTCCTAATCTTACTTCTTATTTCTGCATCATTGCAAGCTCCTGATGATATGTTGATTGCAACATATTCTCAACTCCCCTGTAGTTGTTTTGCATCTTGAAAACCTTTTTCGATTTTTGGGGCCGAAACGAGGGACAAACCGATTATGGAAAAAATCGCCCACAATGTCCCCGTTCAGGAAAGGACAAAGTTCGTCTCCTGCAGTAAAGGGCCCACCACCTCCAGGGATTTCCTTCAGCTGTTCCCAATTCCTCCCTGGGCATTGGCTCGACTCACCCGACCCCTTTGGATTGGTGCTGTCTTCGCCTAGCCGCCCCCATACTCACCGAACTTAGGTGTTTTGCGGCGGGGATCAATCAATTCGGACTTCACGGTCTCGTGGTCACCATCAGGAAGGGGAAATGCGGGGGTCTGACGGATGTCTAAAGCGTCCTGGTGAAACCACTTGTCCCTGGAAGGATGGTAAGCAGATTGGGGACTAACCTGTGCCGTCACATTGGAACACCTCTTCCCATCCCCTTTAGTTGAAGGGGGTGGAGCTTGCACAGGGGATCTAGAAACCCGAAAATATGAAGGCCTCCCCCTTGCTTAATTTCATCCCTATAGGGTCGGAGACCTTTGGGGCATGGGGGCCTCCTGAAGTTCCCCCAAAGGGCTGGGTGAAAAACTCATCATAGAAACCAAGGACCACAGGGCGTTGGCTTCCTCTTTCAGAGACTCAGTGTTTTCGATCCAGAGGAAAATCCTGCAGCATTCTGGGCCCCAGCCCACCGCCGGGGAGATGGACGAAGTATTCGAGATGTAGCTCAGTGTTGTTATCTATGTTGTTCTACTCCTTATTTATCTTTGTCAATGTATTTTGTCTTTAAATAAAGTATACAGAATATAAAATATAAGGGTTGTAGGAAAAACAATATTCAAACAGTTTCAGGGAGAACTCGAGTTTCCCCGAGGCAAATTTTTTCTTTCTCCGAGGATGAGGGTCCCCAACTCTGTTTTCCAGGTTTGTCCTCCATATATATATATATATATATATATATATATATATATATATATATATATATATATATATATATATATATATATATATATATATATATATATATAATGTATGGTTTACATATTATTAAATTTAATTTCAAGGAAGGCCCCTAGCATGCCTAGGCATTTCGGGCAGACTAATCCTAATTCTTACTCTATATTGCACAGGTTATGGAGCATACTGATATAAAAGTTAGGCAACTGCAGTGATTAATTAGATTTGTAATAGTGAGGCAGTACAAAACATATAACAATATTACAATTAGCCGAGGATCAACCCATGTCGTTTTGGCCTGCCTCATGGTGAGCGAAACACTGACGCTCTAACCCACAGGACCACCAATCCCAGGATTGCGTGGTCATAATGATGAATATCATGTATTTTCGCTCACCATGAACAACAACAACAGGGTTCGAAACACTGCTAGTTACAGTGTTTTTGACCAATACCACTCGTTCATGGGTTTCAATTTATATATATATATATATATATATATATATATATATATATATATATATATATATATATATATATATATGCACTCCCTATATTGATTCAGGATCGATCTCAGCCCCTGGCTCCTCCCGGGGGTAGGGCTGGACTTTGCAGTGAGCTCAGGTGGAAAACAGCTCTTAGCCTGTAAAATTGATTTGTATATAAAAATATGTTAATACTTTTAAATATGGCATGTAACTCAGGGTGCCCGGTAGTACTCAAGGTATTACAGTATGAGTTGTGGGAAACTAGGACACCAGTTGTTTCTAGTTAACCACACACACACACACACACATACACACATCGGTTCTTAATTTGCTGGAATGAGATAATGGAAGGAATATCCCCCATCAGTGCCTCAGTTTTGATAAGTGTTGATTCGAAGGTCACGAAAAAGTTGCTAAAGTCTTATCATGTACCCGTTGACCAGTGACGGGGTTACCATCGGTGTGACCAGTGACAGTTTACTCATCATGGGGTTTACCAGTGCAGTGTTACTCATTTTTGGGGTGACCGTGACAGTATTACTACATCATGGTGTGACCAGTGACGTGTTACAACATCATGGTGTGCCAGTGACAGTGTTCTACATTATGGTGTGACCAGTGCAGTGTTACTCCATCTGGTTGACCAGTGACGTGTTTTACTAGGTTGACCGTGACAGTGTTCTACATCATGGTGTGACCAGTGACAGTGTTACACATTTGGTGTGACCAGTGACAGTGTTACTCCATCATGGTGTGACCAGTGACGTGTTTCTACATCATGGTGTGACCAGTGACTTTTTTCTAGGTGTGACCAGTGACGTATTACTCATCATGGTGTGCCCGTACTGTTTACTGCATCCAGTGTGACCAGTGACAGTGTTACTTCATCATGGTGTGACCAGTGATATGTTACTACAACATGATGTGACCGTGCGTGTTTCTCATCATGGTGTGACCAGTGACGATTCTCATCATGGTGTGACCAGTGACGTGTTCTCCATCATGGTGTGACCAGTGACGTGTTTCCATCTGGTGTGACCAGTGACAGTGTTACTCATTATTGTGACCAGTGACAGTGTTACTCTTTTGGTGTGACCAGTGACAGTGTTACTCCATCATGGGTGTGACCAGTGACGTGTT
>WNWK01039126.1:0-17605 GCA_009830355.1 Cherax destructor
TAATTTCAGTCCCCCTTAGCTTTCTTATCCCCTTTTTTAATCCCCCTTAATGTCAATATACTGACTCATAAGTGACCCCCCACCCCTTTGATAGCCTATAAACTCCTTTCTTCTGCCCTAAAAAATATTTCCTATTATTCATCCATTTTGGGCATTTCTATTCGATCTAATTTCTTTATGGGATAAATGTTTTAGCATGTTTGTGTTGAAAATGTCATATTGATAGCATCTTCATTCCCCATCCACAGATGATAAGTGTTCTCTAAGTCCATTGTAATCTGCTGCGAAAAACTGGGGTCTTGGGGTTTTTGTACTATGAAACTTCCTTCAATGCCAAAAAATTATTTTGGCTTGTTATTTTTGGGGGGTTTGGGCTTGGGGACGGACAGGGGACATGAAAAAGTTGGGATTGGGCTTTGGGGACCTGAAAGGGCCCTTTAATGTTTTGGGGGGTTGACCAAAAGGGCATGTAAGGGACCGCTGAGAATGTTGGGTAGGTTGGGCTTGGCGGACATGGGGACCGCTGAGAATGTTGGGGAGGGGGCTTGGGGACGGAAATTTAAGGGGCCGCTGGGAAAGTTGGGGGTTTGGGCTTGAGACGGACTAAAAAGGGCCACTGAAATGTTTGGGGAGGTTGGGCTTGGCGGTGTAAGGGACCACCTTTGGGTAGGTTGGGCTTGAGAGGAATGGGGCCACGAGAATGTTGGGTAGGGGTTTGGTTGAGACGGACCTTAAGGACCCGGGGAATGTTTGGTTTTGGGCTTAACGGGCCTTAAGTGACCCTGTGAATGTTGGGAATTGGTTGAGACGGGCCTGTAAGAAAAGAAAATTTGGGGGAGTTGGACTTGAGACTACCTGTAAGGGGCCCTGGAAGGGGGAGGTTTGGGCTTGAGACGGACCTGTAAGGGGCCACTGAAAAAGTTGGTTATTGGACTTGAGACGGTGGGGACCCCTGAGAATGTTGGGGGGTTTGGTTGAGACGGACCCGAAGGAAAATTAAAAATTTGGGGGTTGGATTGAGACGGGCCTGTGGGGCCCCGAGAATTTGGGGGGTTTGGGCGAGAGGGCCTGTGGGACCCGAAAAATTTGGGTTTGGTTGGGCTTGGGGAAAGGGCCAAAGGGACCACTGAGAATGGGTTTGGTTGGACTTGAGACGGACCTTTAAAGGGGCCACTGAGAATTTGGGGGGTTATTAGACGGGCCTTGGGGCCACTGAGAATGTTGGTGGTTGGACGAGGGACCTGTAAGGGGCCACTGGGAAAGTTGGGTAGGTTGGGCTTGAGACGGGCCTGAAGGGGCCCCCTGAAAAAGTTGGTTAGGTTGGGCTTGAGACGGACCTGAAGGGACCACTGAGAATGTTGGGTAGGTTGGGCTTGGGCGGACCAAACCACTTAGAATGTTGGGAGGTTGGGCTTTAGACGGACCCAAGGCACTGAGAATGTTGGGGGGTTGGGCTTGAGCGGACCTTTTAAGGGGCCGCTGAGAATGTTGGGTAGGTTGGGCTTGAGACGGGCCTAGGGACCGCTGGTGGGGGGTTGGAGGACGGCCCGTAAGGGGCCACTTAGAATGTTGGGGAGGGTTGGGCTTGAGACGGACCTGTAAGGGACCCCTGAGTGTTGGGGAGGTTGGACTTGAGACGGACATGTAAGGGGCCACTGAGAATGTTGGGGGGTTGGACGAGACGGACCTGTAAGGGGCCACTGAATGTTGGGTAGGTTGGGTTGAACGGGCCTGTAAGGGGCCGCTGAGAAGGGGGAGGGTTGGACTTTAAGGACCGTAAGGGACCACTTAGAATTTGGGGAGGTTGGGCAGACGGTAAGGGACCACTGAGAATGGGGTGGTTGGGCTTGAAGGACATGTAAGGGACCACTGAGAATGTTGGGTGGTTGGACTTGAGACGGCCTGTAAGGACCACGAGAATTTGGGAGGTTGGACTTGGAGACCCTTGGGACCGCTGAGAATGTTGGGGAGGTTGGACTTTGGGGGACCTGAAGGGGCCACTTAGAATGTTGGGTAGGTTGGGCTTGAGACGGACCTGTAAGGGACCACTGAGAATGTTGGGGAGGGTTGGGCTTGAGACGGACGAGGGCCACGGGAAAGTTGGGAGGTTGGACGAGACGGACCTTAAGGACCGCTGAGAATGTTTGGGGAGGGTTTGGGTCTAAAACTTCCTAGGGGGGGGAGGGGGGTTATGTTGGGTAACGATGGGAAATTTTTTGGCATTGATAAGCTGGTTATAAGGACTATATGTAGTGTTAATAAGACGGCACCATACCTGGGGTCTTAATGAGTTCAGTTATCAGCTAGTACCTGGGGCCCTAACGAGCATTTATCAGCCACCGGGGGTTTAAGAGCTCACTTACCCAGCGAAATCCTGGGATCTTAATGAGCTCATTGTGCCCATTCCAATTTTCACTTATCACCCCTCCCGGGGGGCTTTGGTCAGTTATCAGCAGTACCGGGATCCAAGACTTATTATCAGCCTTCCCCGGGGTTTGTAAAGGGTTAAAAAATAGACACAAGGGAAAAAAAAAATAAGCAGTAAAATTGGATCCTTTTTGAAAACTTTCCCCCACGCAGGGATCATCAAAGATCTCGATCGATAAAGCCGTGGTAATAAAGACATATTTTTATGTGTTTTTTTTTCCAGTTTAATATTCACTTATCAGCTACTATCTTCAATAAGCCACCATTTTTGTAAGCATAAAGTCAAATGAGTTTACAACGAGAGCTTTATATTTGTAATGCCTTGGCATTTTATATATATTTTATATATATATATATATATATATATATATATATATATATATATATATATATATAAAAAAAGACAATAAAGGTGATATAAAATATAAGAAAACCACTATGAAAAAAAAAAGAAAAGGTTTTTGACTATCACATTATCAAGGAACTAAAACGGAAACATGACAAAAGGGCTTATAAGGGCGGATCCCCCACAGTCACACACACAAACAAAACAACCTCACATAGCGTAACATCACAACCCCCGTGAAGAGGAACATAAGAAAGGACCTGAAACTCTTCCCAAAATTAGATTGCCCAATTATCTTTAAAATTTTCCCAAAATTTTTTAATTATAAATAAACCCTTTTAAAAACCCAAAGAAAATTCATTTATTTTCAAAATTTTAAAAAAAAATGATTTTTTTATATTTCTCAACCAGGGACTTGTTGATACAACCCTTTCAGCTTTTTAAAAATAAATTGGATGGTTAAAATCTTCCATAATAAAGAGCATTAGAATCTTGCCCAGTTTAATGTATATTTATTTTTTTTAAACTTAGTTCAAGACTTTTACCAGTTTGACCATTTTTATCGCATTTTTTCGGGGAATCATAGACAACCCTCAGCATTTTGGGGAAATTTTTATCAAAAGTCTTTTTTTTTCAAGATTTTTAAATACAACTTTTATATTAAAATTCTTGAAAGGAAAAAAACCAAGTTTTTTGGTAAGGAGAACCAAATATTTTTTGGGTTTAATAAGGTTGGTTTTTTTGGATTTTTAAAAGTATTCCTTTTTTTGATTTATCAATTATGTTTCTTGGGGATTTTAAAACATTCTTTTATAATTTTGAAAAATTTTTATCTAACTTGGGCTACAAATACGTAAAGCTCTCAAAAAAATTGGAAAAAAACCCACACTTTAACTCTTTTGATATGAAGAGTAATATTTCATAAAGAAAATTATTTGTAGGGTTTTTTGTAAATTTTAAAATTTTAAAAAAAATGTTACCCTTAATAATAAAAAAATCAGAAAAGGGGGAAGATTATTTACTTTTTTCAACAGTAAAATTTATGAATGAGCTAATATTTAATTAAAAAAAATGGTTTTTATCTACATTCTTAGCATAAGGGACAAAAAAATTTTCAAATAATCTATACCATAGCCTATTGGGGGAATTTTAAACAATCTTGTTTCGAAAAATTATTATAAAAACAAAACAGGGAAAAAGGGTTTTCCCCTTGCCTCCAAATTCTATTTAAAAATATCATTAAATAAAAATTTTTTCATCAACAATCAAAGTTTTAAAAAGTTTAAGATAGTAGGGAATCAATTTGGGGAAACTAATTAACCCGTTCTTCAGATAAAAACTTTTAAAACATCAACTGAACTTTTTTTAAAAAAAAGGTAACATCAAACTAACCATATTGAAATCATTTAAACATAAGGTGCAAATTTTTCAATAAATCTGTTGTTTTTAAAAAAAATTAAATTTTTTCCCAAAAAGGGGGAAAATATCCAGCCCTTTAGAAAGTTTATAAAAACTGAAACCATAGGCTAATAATTGGTCTAACAGGATTACCAGGTTTGTGTGTTTTTTTTAACCATAATATAAGGTAAAGATGGATTAGTGGGAATAAATTTTTTTAAATTTAAATTCATCTTTTCCTTCAATAGATGTTTTTTTTGTTTTATTGAAATTGGTTTTTACAGTTTTTAAGGGGTTTTCTGGTTTAGAAAAGGTTTCAAAAACATCTAGAGTTATTCATTTTATCTTGTAATCATAGTGGTTTTTTTGAAAAAAATATATATATATATATATATATATATATATATATATATATATATATATATATATATATATATATATATATATATATATATATATATATTTTAAAAAGATGTTTTCCCCCAGGATATATAAGCAGTTTGATGTATAACTTAAAGCTTTGTTTTTTTTTTTGGGTTTACTGTTTTCCCCCATTCATTGCCTACCCCGTTAATGGTCACTACTGTTATTTTTTAATTCATGATCTAAATTATATGATTAAATTTTCAGCAATTTGTTGACTCTGTCCCCCCAAAAGTCTTCCAAGTCCGTATCTGTCCCCTCTATTCGTATTTTTTTTAAATATTTTCAATATAGAGGAGACAAGATTTATCCCCTTTGGGAATCTTTTTCAGTATTAGTAACAGCAGTCCATAGTCCTTCTTATCGCTGACACTTCCCCCCATACAGTCTTTTTAATTTAAATTTCCCCTGACTCTGTAGGACCTTTTCCTTCCCCATGGTTTTCAAGCTTGTAGATCAGTCATAGGGGAAGTTGTATCAAATCTTTTTGTGATAGAAAGATAAAATCCTTTCCTGTCTTTTTTTTGTTTTTATGCTGTAACTCCCAAAAACCCCGAATTTCTCGACACTATCTTCAATCTCTAAATCCATTTTGGGTTTTTTCACTACAAAGTCTCCCCTTTTGAGGTCCCCAGTACCCCCCCTAACGACCTTATCCACTTTGGAAAGGATACAGTCAATCCCAACCTGTAGTTCAATCCCTTTTTTTCTCCTCCTTTCATAAACATGGGGGCTACAAATTCCCGGACAAGTTGTAAAGGCCCAGAGCGGTATTATGCCCAGTTTTTTCATTTTTTTCTGTCTTCATTTTTTTATCTAGCTTTTCCCATCAAGTCTTGAGCTATATTGTTTTCCCTTTCCCCTTTCCCACAAATTTCCCTTACAATGCCTTTCTCTTCCTAGTCTTTTTTTACTTTGTCCTCTTCATTTGTTTTTCCATCCAAATTCTGTTATATAATCTAAACAAATCTGTATCATTTGCACATTTTTCCCCATACTAAATGCCCCTTTGTGACATATTTAAATACAAAGTCAAATGTATGTCGGTTTATGACCAGCGTCACTTTTTATTTCCCCTTAAATGTTGGTTAGCAATTTTCAGTTGCTGTCTCGTTTTTTTAACTTGGTATGGTAGTATTTAATTTCTGGGGGTTTTAAATTAGTGGGTCCAATCATTGTTTTTATTGTGTGTGAATGGCACATCTACCATTGATGCGTCCTTTAAATTTCCCCTTTTTAAGTTTCCCGTTCCCCCTATAAGCAAATTTTTCCCTATTTTTTTTTGAAGTATTTTTTAAACATTTGCCCTTTTTTTCCCCCCCCCCGTTTCCCCTTCTTCTCTTTTTCTTTTGTCTTTTTCTTTTGTCTTCCCCTTTTTTTCTTCTTCCTTTTTCTTCTTCTCTCTCTCTCTCTCTCTCTCTCTCTCTCTTCTCTCTCTCTCTCTCATGCTCCTCTGATATTCTTATTTTTGGGTTTATTTTTCACTATATTTTTTTTATCTCATGCTGTTATGGAGGGTTGTCTATCATACATTTGTTATCTTGGAATTAATCAATTGGGGGTTCCCCATTTTTTTGAATTAAGTTATTCAATTCTTATTGAACCCCAATTGTTTATGACATGTCATCTTCTACCTTCCATGGTCTTCTTTCTGTTTTATATGAAACTCCTCTGGGGAAAGTTATAGATTGTTACTGCAATGAATTTCGTCTAAATTTGGACTTCGATGAAATTTTTAATTTAATTTTTTTTTCGATGTATTTATTGATACTGTTGATTTGATTCCGGGCTTGGTGGGTATATCTGTTCAGTAACAGGATGGTGGAGTTGTTGGGGGGAGGGAATTAGTGATGTGTGTGTGTGTGGGGGGATGCCCCCACACCCGCCCCCTGTTTATGTAACGCAGCAGATACGTCTCCCCCACAACAGAAATGTCCATCCATTAAGATGCTCCGTTTTGGGGGTGGGGGGAGGAATAAAGGACACCACCACCACCACCAACCCCCATCATAATTACCACCCACCACCACACCACTATCACCACCACCACTTTCACCATCACCACCATCACTACTACTACCCCCCCATCACTATCCCCACCACCACTATCACCACCTTAATTTTGATATCCTTTGAAGTTTTTCGATTTATCAACTTTTGACCCCGGCGGGGCCCAGGCTCGTCTGGTGCCCTGGTCAACCAGGCTTTCTCTAGGCCCGCTGCCCCACTTCCATCACAGCCTGGTTGATCTGGCCCCCCGATGATACTTGCCCAGTTTCCTTTTAAAGGGCTTCTACATGTTCCAGCCATGTTTCGGATATTTTCTGTGCGTCACCACCCCCCGTCACCACCACTACCACACCCCCCTACCATCCCCACCACCACCCCCACCAATATCATCACCCCCACCACCATCACCACCACCATTCCCCACCACTACTACCACCACTACTAGTACGACTACTACTACTACTACTACTACACTACTACTCCTGCCTCCCCAAAAGCCCGTTATAAACCACACTGGATGAAAAGATACAGGCCCGGGGATCTTTTTTGCTGAAATTTTTTCTCCTGCTCAGGGGCTTCCGACGAATACAGAGGTGTTTTTAAAGCCAGAAACATTGGAAGAAGAAGAGGTAATTTTGAGGTGTTACCCCCACACGATGGAAGTGTTGCTACCATTTTTTAAAACTGATTATGGTAAAGCTAGTTCTTTTGATTTTTTTGGGAGAAAAGAGTTTTGATTTTTTAAAGTTATTTGGGTACCTGAATGATTATTTTTCATTTTATTATCGGTCTAGATCGTCCCCATATTGACGCTTTATGCGTTTGAAAATCGCAGGTTTTAAAAACGTGTTCGTTATCAAGCGACCCAAACTGAATTTTCCCCCTAAAAAAAGTCACTTACGGTTCAGCCGAGGCCCGGACATTCGCCGAGGGGTCCCCGGACACGCCGAGGCTTACGGACATTCAGCCCAGGCTCCCCGGACATTCAGGGGGGTCTACGGACATTTAGCCAAAGGGCCCCGCTTTTCCCCAGGCCCCGGACATTCGGTGGCTCCCCCGGCATTCAGCCCACCCAGGGCATTCAGACGTGGCTCCACGGACTTAGCCTGGGTTCACCGGCATTCAGCCAGGCTCCACGGACATTCGCCGTGGCTTCACCGGCATTCGCCGGGCTCCCCGGGCATTCAGCCCTGGTTACCGGCATTCAGCCAGGCCCACGGGCTTCAGCCGAGGCTCCACGGACATTCGAAAAGGCTTCACCGGCATTCAGCCCGGGGTCCCGGGCATTCAGCCGGGCTCCCGGACATTCAGCCGAAGCTCTACGGACATTCAGCCGAGCCCACGGACATTCAGCCGGGGCTCCGGACATTCAGCTGAGGCTCTACGGACATTCAGGGGAAAGGATTCAGCCGAGGCCCACGGACATTCAGATTGGCTCCACACTTATCGGTTCGGGAGGATCTCAGAAATTCAGTGCGGGGAAACCCACGGGGGGGGAAAGCTGAGAATGTGAAGGAGGACCTGGTATGCCCGGCAAAAATTTCCCGTGGGTTTCCGAGTAGTTCATACAGTAGTCAGGGGCCCTCGCCCGCTCCGGCCCTGGTTTCCGCCAGCCGGGCAAACGAGGGTTTTTTCCATTCCGTTTTAGGTTCGGGGTTTTTTGGGGTGGGGGGGGAGGCAACAAGCAGAAAAAATAGAAAAAAAAAAGGATGTCATGGTGTCTCCGAAGTTGAAAACGCTTTTCCTTATGTTTGAGGTTTATAGGACACGGGGAAGTTTACCCCGACCAACCCTTCTTAAAACCGTTTATAAATCTCCATCTGCATCTACAGCCATGCTGCTTCTTGACGCTGTTTTGAGGCTTTTTTTTTTCATGCCTCTAAAACTTAAGTTGCCATACGCTTTTGTTGATATCTAGTTTTCAGGGTGGTATGATTGTACTCATGTAGCCCATAGTCCTTTCCCCGATAGTGATGATAAAAATAGTTCTGTTATCATAAATGTAAATGTTTAGTTCCCTGAAATTATTAAATTTTTTTAGTTTTTTAGTTTAGCAAAAAATATATATATATATATATATATATATATATATATATATATATATATATATATATATATATATATTGCATTTTTTTAGTTGGTTTTTTTAAAAACTGAATCACTAGTAGGACTACCAGACTCATCATTTTTTTCCCCTTAGTCACCATTCAAAAAGGGTATTGAGCATGACGGATAAAATTCGAACGTAGGCCCGGGAACATTAAGCGTTTTTTTTTTTTAACAAGTCTAGATCGATCACGCATGTGTTAACCGATCTGTGTGAAATTATACGTGGGAACAATAGCCCTTATGTTTTCTTTGTTTTTCCCTAAACAGAAATGTCTCACCCAGGTTTTACATCTGTCAGCCTGTTTGGTAGACTTTACAGTAGGCCAGTGAGAATATCGTTAACTATTTCATTAAGGGTTCATCATCTCCCAGCTTCAACGGTTCCTTCCAGATGAAATGAAGTTGTTGATATTGAAAATTCCCGCCGAAGATGCCTATTCCATATATTAAAAAAAATGAATTTTGTGAAGATCAGCCATCATAGTGATATTTTCGCTTTGTGTTTTGGATGCGTATTAAAAAAAAAATCAAAAAAACATTCTCTTTAAAATAGACCCCCTGAGCCATATCAAGTTCAACCCCATGAATGTAATAAATAACAATAGGAAGAAAAAAAAAATCATTAAAATCCCTGAATTATTCGAATTAAAAATAAAAAAACAAAATAACCCCCCCAAAAGGAAAAAACTTTCGACGTTTCGATCCCACTTACCTTTTCATTTTTGTCAGTTCCCACGACAACTATCCTCTGCAACAATTTTGGTATCAACGCCCTGCATGTAACTAGACTCGTCTCAACGCCCGCATGTAACTAGACTGAACGCCCTGCATGAACTAAATGAACGCCCCCTGTAACTAACTGAACGCCCCATTTAAATAGACTGAACGCCCCGCATGCTAGACTCTGCAGTGACGTCATTTATCAATGGCATCTTAATGCATATCTAAACAATAACAATCAAAAAAAAATAATTTCGGGCATTTTTTTTCGTAGTTTAATGGGAAATTTTCCCTAACAACTTCTTAAATGAAAGTATTCGTAAGGGATTTAATGCTGGGCCCGTTGAAGTTCGGACCCGAGGAAGACAGATGAATTTCGGGAAGTACTGTTTACGCTCATCTCCGTACCAACAAATTTTTTTTTTCCAAACAGTAAATGTTGGGATAATCCAATGAATTAGACAGTTTAATAGTTTGTGCTGCTGTATCAGGAAGCATATTTCCCCTTTCTTTCTAATTTTTTTTGGGTTTCATCTATGAAAGATTCTTTGGTTTGGTGATTTTAGGTGGGGCTTTCGGTGACCGTCATTCAGTAAACGGGATGAGTTTCTGGATAAAGTACAGGGGAAGTTGCTGTTTTGAACAATAACAAGATAGCATTTATACAGTGCCCCTGGTGTTTCCCAGTCGAAACTGACCACCTCCGCCAACCCGGGGGACTGATCACTAAAAAGGAAGAGCAGACACCACTCCCCGGGCCCTCTAGGGGGGGGAAGGTGCCAGAGCTGGAGCTTGCTACCCTGCAGCTCCCAAGACCCCTTTGGAGACCAAGTCTTCTCCTCAAACTCCGTGGGGGCGGGGGAATTTGGGTAGGGCCCGGGGACAGTTGGGCCCGGAAGTGGGGAGGACTTGTGCCCCCTCCAGGGAGACAAAAGGGCTCACACCCCGACAGGGAGCCGGCCGGGGCACCATCGGGAAAAAACCCGGGCCGGGAAAGGGGAATCAAGAACAACAACAAAACGTAAAACCTTTCTATTTTTATTTTTACTGTTTTTATTTGCCCATTTAACAAAAAAAGTCTGCTGTGGTGGATGAACATTTCAAATAATGATTTTTGAATATATCTTATTATCAGAAAGTATTGTTTATATCATTAATATAATTCAGTATATTCAAACCTTGAAAAAACTAAATTTCCCCGTATTTCATAGTGTGTATGTGTGTGTGTGTGTGTGTGTGTGTGTGTGTGTGTTTACATGAATGATATAACTGCAACACCTTTTTTATTTGTTTTGCAGCCATTTCCCCTTGTTTTTTTTCCCAGTCCTTTGTTCAGTTCCCGGTCATGAGTGTGTTGTGAGTGAAACCCCAGCGTGTCCCCAGTCACGTATAAGACGAATCTTCCTTCTGTTTAAGATTTTAGAATATTTCCTATTTTTAAAAAATTATGAAGTACCATGTAATTAAGTGGGGATCTTTGGGAACATCAGTGTTTATATATTTTAATTATACTAGACACAATGAATATTTTAAATAAACAATACGTTTCTGCAAAATATGAAAGATTTATTTTTAGGTTTCCCCTTTGGGAAACAATAAAATATTCATCAGTTTAAAATGAAATAAAATGCTGATTTCTTTATTACTGAGTCAAGTCCTGTATCAAAAAAAAATAAAAAAATTATCCTCACCCTTATTTAAAAACCAATTAATTTTGCACAGTCTGCCTTTTTTCCCCAAAGTTAAAAAATTTCAACCTTCCCTCCTTATCAAATAAAAGGGTTACCCTTACACCCAGTGATCTAACTTTGGTTTTTTGAAGTTTGGTAATTTTTGGGGGACGGTCTAGACACTAGAGTGACTAGACACTAAAGTGACTAGACACTAGAGTGACTAGACACTGGATCAGGGGAGGGACGTCACTATAAAATAGATGTTGGATCAGTGGATGGACTCACTATAACCAATGATGTTGGGACGGGAGGGACGTCACTATGCTCTCGTGGGGGGATCAATACCCAAAAAAAAAACACGTGACTTGTCCCAAGAAATTTTTTTTATTTTGGATTTACCTTCTCCCCGAGCGCTCGAGTATTTTTGAGTGAGCTCATAAAATGTCTGAAAGGGACCTTCGGGGAATCTTCAAACGTGCTTCAAACAGAGCACTGCAAATCAATATGCATTTTTGACTAAGTTCGTAATGCTGCCGGGTTTTACAAGTACACTAAATCGGGAAATTTGTAGTTCTCTGCAGGGTTTGGGTGAATTTCATTATTTTTATCACTGGCCCTTTGTAAAGACAGACCTGGTCACTGTGTGGTTTGTATCACTGGTCAAGACGACCTGGTCTGTGGGGTTTTGTATCACTGGTCATTTTGTCAAGACAGACCTGGTCACTGTTTTTGAATCCGGGTACTTCGACAGCCCTGGTTACTGTGGTTTGTATCACTGGTCAAGACAGACCTGGTCACAGTGTGGTTTGTAACACTGGTCACTGGTCAAGACAGACCTGGTACTGTGTGGTTTGTATCATGGCACTGGTCAAACAGACCTGGCCTGTGGGTTACGGGGTTATATGTAAGATGGCTCTTTTTGGGGGGAGGTTAACGGGTTTTTCATGACATACTGGGATTTATGGGACATATCGATATACTCGAATACTAACATGTGGAGTACAGTATTTGCATATTTATTGGACAGTGATGAAATAAGACATTTATTTAGAGAACTAATTTTATTTGAAAATACGCAGCAATGATATGAAGATAATTGATTTAATCAGAGATATGATTTTTTTTTTCCTGCTAACCAGCGTAAATCAACCAATTGAACACATTTTGGCAAGTTCTTCGGGGGTGCACAAGTCCTTTAAAAGCAGAATTTGCTTTCCCGGGTTGAACAGTTTGGTCCCCGTTTGATTATTGTTTTAAAATTCTCAGTTGGGGTTTAATCGGAGGTTTTGGCCAATTTGAATTTTTGTCACTCTTTTGAAGAATGTCAGCATTTTCTGAAAGGGTTTCATGGGGCAAGATCCCGCTGGAAAATGTCAACTTCTGTTTCATTGTTGAACTCCTGTTTGTCGTGTAATTTTATTTTACTCCTGTTTTTTTACTCCTGTTTGTTTTTCATACTCCTGTTTTCTTGGGAAAACTCCTGTTTTTTCTCCATTTTTTTCTGTATCTTGCATGATACTTTGTTTGTTGTCTTTGTTTGTTTATTATACTTCTGTTTTTTCCTTTGTTGTACTACTTTTTTTCGATCCCTTTGTTTATTGTACTATATTTTTCGTACTGTTTATTTTTGATACTTTTTTTATCTTTTGTTTTTTTATTTTTTTGTAAACACCTAACCCAATATTCGGGGTTTTTGGGGTTGTTGATTTTCCATTCAGAAGAGTTTTTTTTGCTTATTGCCACTTATCTGTCCAATTTTCCCAAAATGCCTTCTGAAATAACTTTTCCCCGGGACCTTGTCCACCCCTATGATCATGCCCCCCACAGCCGTTTTTTTCTTACAGCAGCAGTTTTTGTTTTTTTCCCGGTTTTCTCAGTTTTTAGAAATCTTGTCCCCTGAGGTGCTGTCTTGCGTTTTTTTTCCGTCTTCCAAACACCCCTCCACAATCACCAGTGTTCTCTGCTTTTGAATCGACCACAGGTTGACTTTGATAGGCTCAATTTTGGGGTCTGTCATCTTAAAGGGTTTTCAAAAATCTAAAATCTTGAACGCTTCCAAAGGGGTAATATCCATCATGAATTTCAGCAGTAATCATGAATTTAAGGAGAATTTAGCAAAAACCCCATTCACTCAAGGAGCACGCTTTCAGGAAAAACCTTACAGAACAACAGCTGTTTCTTTTTTTTTGGTAACACCAAGGTGGGGGAAGTCGTGCAAAACCCTTTTAAAAGAAAAGAACCCAAACTACAATTTCCGGAGATTGAGACAAAAGATAATTTCAAAAATTTTCCCTGTCCCAGAATTTGACCTACTGTACGCTGGTCCTGGGAAAAACTAATGATATGCTGGGGGCTAGAATGAACTGGAATTTGATCTTAAAAAGAAGCACCCTTTCGGGGGTTTATCTTCAAAAAGGGACCCCGTGGGGGTTTATCTCCCGGCACCCCGGGTGGGGTTTTCCAGCAGCACCCCGGGGAATTCCCAGCAGCACCCTGGCTGGGGTTTCAAACAGCACCCCGACTGGGGGTTAATTCCAAAGAGACCCGGCTGGGGAAAATTTTGCTTACGTTGAATAAAAATAAACATAATGAAGAAAAAAAAAATAGAAAAACCCCATTCGTAAAAAAAATTATCGTTTTTTTTGTTTCATTTAAAAATTGTAAAACCTTTTACCCACCATAATTTAAAACTGACAAAAAAAAACATTGGGGTTCCCAGTAAACAGATTTTATCCCTTGAGGCATTAAAGGTGGAGACGTGAAACAGAATCGTAAAAAAAACTAAAATTTCATTTCGGGTTACTTACTTTTTCCTTAATCAAAAAACATTCTAATTGAATGATTATTTTGAATACTTGTCCTCCCAGAACAGAAATCCGGATTAACGGACATATTTTCTAAATTATGCTCCACTAAGGTCGGGGGAGCAAACTCAAATCTGGGTGTAAAAAAATTCAATCAAATATCAACTATTATCGAGCCAAAGGTTTTTGCTGACTTACCTGTTGAAGAGGGGGTTTCCCGGAACCCGGGAGAGCACTAGGCTCAAAAACCCAGAGCAGTAATAACAGAATCAGGTGACCCAAATTTAGAGCTTTAAATGGTACAAAAGGACAAGGGAAAAAAGGATAATAAATAAGGAGAAAAAAATAGGTGATAGATAAATAAGGAGACAAGGCAAAGGGGATTGATAAATAAGGAGACAAGACAGAGGGATAGATAAAAAAAGACAAGGCATAGATGATAGATAAATAAGGAGACAAAACAGTAGGTGATAGATAAATAAAAAGACAAGGCAGTAGATGATAATAAATAAAAAAAAACAAGGAGATAAGGAGACAAGGCATGGAGATATATAAATAGGGAGACAAGGCAGTAAGAAATAGATAGATAAATAGGGGGATAAGGAGCAGGTGATAAAAAAAGGAATCTGTTAATTAACGTCAGTCCTTTTTTAGTTGAACTCATTTACTGTGAATTATCATAGTTTTTTTTGCTGTTGCTGTGATACTGTTGTTGCTTTTGCAATGTTGTTTCTGCTATTGCTGCTTTTGTTGATGCCTCCTGTTATTCTTGTTACATAATTTGTTGTCACTGTTGTTGCTCTAATTATTGTTTTTTTCATTGGTTATCCCTACTGTTATTGCTTTTTTCATACTGTTGTTACTGCTGCTGTTCCTACTGTTGTTTTCGTGTTGTTCTTGTTCATATTTTCTTACTTTTTTGTCGTTTTTTCTTTAAATTTTTTTTTGGTTGATTATATATATATATATATATATATATATATATATATATATATATATATATATATATATATATATATATATATAAAGTATATATATATATATATAAAACAGTATATATATATATATATATATATATATATATATATATAAAAATATATATATATATATATATATATATATATATTTTTTCGTGCTAATAATAAAACGGGCCCAAATTGAAGAACCATTTAAAATTAAGTCCTTTCAAATTTTTTTATGTATCTTTTGATATTTTTTTTCATTTATGTTAATATAAAAATTTAAATGATTTTGTAAAAAGAACCTTGGGAAACTTACTTAATCTTATTAAAAAAACCCAATTTAATTTAGCATAATCTAACTAAATATATTTTTCGTTGGGTTCAGAATGATTTTGCGAAAATTGCCAAAAATTTTTCCCGCCTTATTCGGCAAAAAAAGGTTGCTTTTAATAAAAATCGCAATTTTTCCTACCCGGCACGAATATATATAAAATTTAAATTTTAAAATGTATTGATTTATATTTATATACAAAAAAAAAGATAATTGTGCAAATAAAGATACATATACATAATGAAAAACCTGAAACCAATTGACAGCGAAATTTTATTGAAAAATATACATGGGAAGTGTTTTATTTGAAGAAATTTATTTGCGTTGATGATGATGATAATAATAAAAATAAAAATAATAAAAATAAAAATAAAAATAATAATAAAAGCAGCTAAAATTTAAAATGAAAGAAATTTTTTATTCTCCCTCTTTCTCTGTCTGTCTGTCTTCTGTCTGTTCCCCTTACCTTCTATAATATATATATATATATATATTTTTGTATGCAAAAAGATCACAGTAAACAGGTGATATCAAAATATGCAAAACAACCACTATAAAAAAATAGAAGAATTCCAAGCCTTTGTGACTACTAAATTATAAAGAACTATAAAAGGAAACGTGAGAAGAAGGCTTAAAAAGAGGCAGAATACCCCTCACAGTCACATAAAATAACAGGAAACACCCACAGTAGCGTAACATCTCAGCTTGAAGAGGAACATAAGAAAGGACCAAACTCTTCCCAAAAATTGTTGCCCAATTTATTTAAATTCTTCCCAAATTTTATTAATTATAAATGATCCAATTTATATATCCAAAAAAAAATTTCAATTATTTTCAAAACTGTTTTAATAAAACATGATTCTATTTATATATATTCTATTATATTCCTTTCCTTGATAATGTGGAGTCCCAAAACGCTTGGAATTCTTCTATTTTTTTATAGTGGTTTTTTGCAAAATATATATATATATATATATATATATATATATATATATATATATATATATATATATATATATATATATATATATATATATATATATATATATATATATATATATATATATATATTTTCTCACATGTGAAAGATAATTGGTGTGTTGCGGGGTTTTTTGGGGCAGCCAGGGCAGGAGTTCTCAATTCAGTTTTTTCCCCAAGATGTGGCTGTTTGACAGGAATTTGGGGCATACATGCTCCCTTACCCGGGCTGTCTGTCCCTGCTCCCTTTACCCTGATTGCCTCGTATCTGCTCCCTCCCTGATTGCCTCGTACCTGACTGCCTCGTATCTGACTCCCCCACACCTCCCTTCACGTGACTGCCTCGGACCTGACTGTTTAAACCTGATTACCTTTCATGGATGCTTTTATGCCCTTCCTGCACCTACTGCCGGGTCATGACTGTCTCATTCTTTATATTCGTGTTTTGTTTCCTTTGTTTTTTCTTTTTTTTTGGGCCCTTTTTTTTTTACTTCAGTTTGCTGTACTATATTTGTTTATTGCTTCCGTTTTTTCTGTTTTTTTCCATATTTTCACTCCCGATTATCGTATATTTTTTTTGATTAGTTAATTTATTTTCCCATTTGTTTGTCGTACTTGGTTTGTGAGGGTTTTGACTTCATTTTTGTTTTTAACATGCTATTGCAGATTCTTCTTCCCTTTCATAAATTCGGGTTTAAAAACACTGTTGGTTTGTTTTGAAGGTATTGTACAAGGGAGTTGGTTTTTGCAGAGATTTAAATTGGATTTTTATTGGGGTTTTTTAAAATTTTGTAGTTGTTTTAGATTTTTTACAATTTGTAGTTAGTTATTAAAAGGGTTTTTGTACAATCATTGTGTAGTTGGGTTTTTGTATAGTTGTTATACAATTATATAGTTGGTTATTGCAGTTATTGTACAATTATCATGTAGTTGCTTTTTTTAGTTATTTACAATTTTTGTGTATTGGGTTTTTGAAATTATTGAAAAATTTTTAGTAGAACTTGTTTATTTGAGCATTGATCATCTTAGCTATTGTTTAAACAAATAAAACGATATAACAGATGATATCACCTTCCGTATATCTCTGACTTATTTATTAAAAAATATGCGTGGAGGTTTGGTGGGAGAGGTGGTTGTTGATGAAGGTGAAGGGGGTGGTTGAGAGGTGGTTGTTGTAGTGGAGGGGTGGGGTGGTGGTGGTTGGGGGGTGGGTTGTAGTGAAGGTGATAGGGTTGGGAGAGGTGGTTGTTGTAGTGGAGGTGGTAGTGGGGGGTGGTTGGGGAAAGGGGGTTTTTTGTAGTGGGGGTGGTAGTGGTGGTGGGGTTTTAAGGTGGGTTTTTGTTGTAGTGGAGATGGTAGTGGTGGTGGTGGTTTAAAGGGGGTTGTTTTGTGGAGGTGGTAGGGGGGGTGGTTGGGGGGGCTTT
>WNWK01039127.1:0-17605 GCA_009830355.1 Cherax destructor
AAAAATTTTCCCCATTGAAACAATATCATCTTCACTACAATTTGGGGGGGCCCAAAGGGATGTACTCGGGTTTACCCCTTTTTCCCTTTGGGAATAGCTTTCCTGCCAAAAGCAGTTGGCTCATTACTCCGCTTCACTGGAGAATATTCTCCCCCCCGTCGAACCGAGCTGTTTTTAATAACTTGGAAATCACTATCTTTTCACTTTCACTGCTAAATCTGAGTCCTGTACACAGTGAAATAGTTTCTTCGTTCGGGTACGGGTGAAGGGGAATGAGACAGCCCAGCACCAGAGATGGAAGGGGGGGTCATCGGGGTTTTCATCAATTTAATTATCCTCACTGCTTTTGGTCGCCCCCTTTTTAAAAACCATGAATTACCCTGGCATTTCCACGCTGTTAGAACTATCATAAAAAAGACCCCCAAATTACCGGGAGAAAGGTTTTTTAGCGTGAGGCGGGGAAAAGGACTACAAGCATGGTTTTCCCACAACCACTGAGTCCCGTTTTTTTCATACTCCCAACCCATCAGGCCCCTTTCCCTTCCACATGTGGCCTACCAGCTAAATTTTACCGATACTCGGTGGGTATATACACAAACAGTCAAAGGGTTAAATGTTTGATCCCTCATCATTACTCAATTATGCCACTTTCAACTTTCTACCTTTACACACCCTCCAAACTCATCCACTAACCTTGCAACTTTTTTTTAGAATTTATGAAATATCATCAGAAAAAAGTAACTGTAACTCCCTTTTTGCTTTTAATTTCCCCTAATTTTAATCCCCCCCCTCTTCCCAACACCCTAGCTTTTTATTCTTTTAAAACCCCATCTGTAAATATATTAAACAACCAAGGTGTTTTTACACCCCCCTGTCAAGACCTATTTTTCCCGGGGAAGAACTTCTCTCATACACACTCTAACATGAGCCTCATTCCCCATAAAAACTTTTTAAGACTGCAGTAATTTACTACCTTTTCCCAAACACTTGCAACATTTGCCACATTTCCCCCCTATCCACTATCATGGGCCTTTTCTAAATCCATAAATGAAATGAAAACCCCCACCTTCATCTAAATACTGTTCACATATATTCTTCAATAAAACATTGATCACACATCCCTATCCATTCTAAAACCCCCTTTGCTCATCTGCAACCCTTTATTTTTTTTTAATAATCCTTCCCTTAACACTTTACCTGGCATACTGAAACTTCTTTCTTTTTTTTCAACACGCGGCCGTTTCCCACCAGGCAGGGGGGCCCAAAAAGGAAAAGAAAGTTTCCTTTTACATTTGTAATATATCGGGGAGAAGGGTTACAGCCCCCCCCCGGCTTTTTAGCCCCTTTTCCAACACAGGGCTTGGAAAGAATTTGCCTTCCCCGGGAGATAAGGAAATAAGAACAAGAACTAGTAAGAAAATAAAAAAAACCCAGAGGGGGGTTATATTGCTTGTACATGAATGTGTGGGGTGACCTATTAAGTAGAAGTAAAGATGTACCTAAATCACATGTTTATGAGACAGAAAATACCCCGCAATCCTACCATCATGTAAACAATTACAGGCCTTACACTCACTTGCCAGGACGGTAGTACCCCTGGGCAGGGTGCTTCCAACCTACTACCTAAAACTCAGTAAACTTATTCCCATAATTTTTACTATCAGTTTTTTCCTTCCTTTATATAAAGGAACTATACACACACACTGAATCCCAGGTACCTTCCTTTCATACATTTATTAAAAAAATACCAACCACCTTAACACCTATTTCTTCCCCTGCTTTTTAAAATTTCTCTCATGATCCCGCAGATCCCGCTGCTTTACCCCCCTTTTATTCCACATCATGCCCGCCATCCCCGCACTCCCCTCCTGCTCTTCTCACCCAAAAATGTTATACCTCCATGGCCACTCCAGAAAACCCCCCCTTCATCAACATTTAACCCCTTTTAGGGTTTGGGGCCACAGGCGGGTTACACCCGGGGTTCCCCTACTAGTACGCAAAACTGTTAAATTGGGGGAAAGGCTGGTAGGCCAGAGGTGAGAGAATGGGTCTGCGTGGTCAGTGTGCCAGTTGGAAAAAAACAGGGACCCCCTGGTGCATTGTGGGGAAATGTTAGACACCCTTTTTCACCATGCCCCGGGAAAAAAACTCCTGACTCCTCTGGGGGTTGGAACACTTTTGTTCCCAGTGACTTCTAACACCGATGGGAGTGTCAGTGATGATGACTTTAAAGGGTTTTTGGGGAGGTTGTGACCGAAACTATGACCATAATACCGGTAATAGAGGAAAACCCATTCGACCCTAAACCTTAAACCTCTGGTGCTGTGGCGTCTTGTTCACGTTCAGTTGTACCAAAACGAAGGAGGAAACTCTTCTTTCCCCATATCCGGGTTTGGATGTGAGCAATGGTGATGATAGTGATAGTGAATTTGAACTCAAGTTTTTAAAACATTTCCCAGTAGCAAGAGTGGAGTGGAATATTCTCCAGTGAACGTCAGTATATACAACGGTATATGCGCTCGGTGGCTGCCAATGCCCCAAGGGGGGAAGGAGCATCTTGGGCATCCGGGGAGTACAACAGGAACAGATAGTGAAAATGAAGATGATAGTTTTAATTGGGATGAGAAATATGCATGTTCTGGGGGTGGTGGTGGTGGTGGGTGCCAGGCATGGGCACCAGCAGTGAGCCATGCTGCCCCCCACCCACTGACTCAGCTGAGATATAAAAAAGGCCACCCCCCCCACCCACCCCCCAAACCTGCACAACCACAACCTCCTAAACCACCGTCAAATCCAGTCCCCACCAGCAGCCGCCAATGGGATTGGCAGGAACTGAAAATTTTTCTCCCAATCCACATCAGTTTGATGAAAGTAAAATGGAATATGCCCATCATGTACACGGAAAAAACCCTGAACTGGAATGTTTTGAGTTATTTTTTTTAAACATCTGATGGAAATTATTGTCGGGGAAAGCAACACATACTCCAGTACACCATGGAAAACAATTCTTTCCCCAAAGGTCACCCTCACCAGTGGAAGGACAAAACTGGGGCCCGCGTCCTGTTCTTTGCCACAATAATGTTTCCCCAAATGTGAAACACAGTGTCAAATCATACGGGTGACAGACTCCGTTGCAACACCAGGTTTCAGGATATAATATCAGTGAATTGATTTGTGCTACTGTCGTATCTACACTTCTCAGACAAAACCAGGCCTGAAACACAGGTTATATAAGATTGGGGATGTTTTGTTAATAAAACAGAAATTCAATATACTTTTTTATCCCTTCAGGAAGTTTTTATTGATGAGTCATTGATTCTATTCAAAGGTAGACTGTCGTTAAACAGTATAAAAAACAAGAGGAAACGTTTTGGTATAAAGCTGTTTGTGTTTTGTGATTGCTACAGTGGTCTTGTTTTGGATATTACTGTGACCTGGAAGTTATACATTGAAAGATAAGGAAGTTTTGGGTATCTCTGGTAGTTGAACAATGATGGAACCATATCTTAAAACATATATTATATAAGGGGACCCCGCTATTCGAACACCCCAAAACTCACCCTTTTATGAAATTTTATTATTGTAAGTGCTTTTATAATGTATTTTGGGGGTATGAAATGGACTAATCTAATTACATCATTCCTTATGGGAATAAATTAGTTTGGTAACAGTACTTGAACAGCATTCTGGAATGAGGGTGAGTTTTGGAGTGTTCAAATAGCAGGGTCCACTGAACTGATAACTGGTACACAAGCCCCTCCCTCAGTGTTTTTTTGCAGTGAACGTGGACAGATGGTGTGGGTACAGTGCGTGCAAATCGTAAGCATATGCCTAGGTTCGATGTAGGCACTTGTAGATGTCAGGTGCAGGCGTTTGCTGCCAATGACATCATGACATTTCAGTGGCATGACAAACGAGATGTCACACTGTTGTCATCAGTTCACCCTAACGAAATGACAGACCTGGCAGGCTGAATAGAGAGACCAATGAACCCATTCTAAAACCCGCAGCTGGGATTGACTACACCCTCAATATGCGTTCAGTGGACAAATGTGACATGCTGGGTTTGCTGATTTTGTTTACAAGAGTTATAAGTGGTACATAAAACTCTTTTTTCACATTCTGGACATTTCCATGCTCAATGCTTATAATATTTATAAGTTGAAGACCACAAACAAACCACCATATGGCAAATTTTGTTTGTCTGTCATCAGACAAATAATATTCAATTACCAAGGAACAACACCTGCAACAGAAAACCGCTCACCAAATTATCAACATCTACCCTCTCGTCTGAGGCCTGGTGATCACTTCCTAACAAAACTGCCTGCTACTGCTTGCAAGAAAAAGGCTCAGAAGAGGTGTTTTGTCTGTGCACATACAAAAAAACACCCACAACAACGCAGAGACACTCGTTTCATGTGGAAGAGTGTAAAACACCACTGTGCATGACACCATGTTTCAAAAGACTTCCACAAGCTGCAGAACTTCTAGAACATGTCCAGTGACTATATATGTATATATATGATTGAACAATAGAAAAAAACATGTTTTGTAAACAAAATAGTGAGAACAAACTTTTTGTTGTTATTGTGTAATAATCAACGAGTGAATGCAGTGGACTCCCGGTTTTGTGATTTTTTTGTTCCAGAATGCTGTTCAAGTGCCATTACCAAACGAATTTATTCCCATAAGAATAATGTAGATTAGACTAGTCCTTTTAGACCCCAAAAATACACTTACAAAAGCACTTACAAAAATACACTTACATAATTGTTCGAGTTTGGAGCATCACGAACACCGGGGTCCACTGTATTGAAAACAGCACTTATATTGGTCTCACAAGCCATAAAGTTATTTGAAAAAAAAAAATTTAAAACGATAAGAAAAAACTCCAAAAATAAATAAAAGATTACCGCCAACCGGCAGTCAGTGATGTTGCCGTAAGCGGTTCAATTTTGGTCAACTTCAACCCCTATATCTCGGTAAGTATTGATCATAAAAAATTTTAAGCCTATTAGATTTAGAAAAACTATCATTTCATAAGAAAAATAATTTTTTTTTAAATTTGCGACCATGAGCACGAGATTCGGAGAGGGCCTGGCGACCCTGAAAGGGTTAAAGTTGCTCAAAATATTCCCACCATCTATCCAATACCTCCAGCTCCCATCTACTAACTCCCTACTGTGTTTTTTACCGACAACTCCATTTGTTCCCTAGGCTTTCTTAACTTGTTTATCTCCAAAAAAATTCTAATTCTAAGCAAAATTTGTTGACAGTGCCTTTCCCACTATCATTTTCTTCTTTTGAACTCATCACTCTCTTTATCATTCTTTTACTCTATATACTCAGCCCTCCTTATATCACTTCTCAATCACTCCTCTTCCTCCTGCACTCACCCTCCTGTAGGCACAAACTTCTGCCCCACATTCTAACACTGCATTTTTAAAACTATCCCATCCCTCTTCAACCATACCATACCCATACTTGCATTAGCCCACCTTTCTGCCAATAGTTGCTTATATCCCACCCTAACTTCCTCCTCCCTGAGTTTATAAACTTTTGCCTCATTACTTGCAGTTGCCATTTTCCTTTTGTCCCATCTACCTCTTACTCTAACTGAAGCTAAAACTAAATAATGATCTGATATATTTATACTTTAAACCTATGCACTAGAGACAGCATTTTTTAAATAGACATAAATCATATTTGTAGCTATATCTAATATCAAAAGAGCAATGTTCTCTCTTGTTGCCTTATTATAGATGTTAACTTTATGAAAGATCACTTCACTTACTGTTGAAGGGACACATTTTTAGGTGGGTCGAAGACATCTGCAAGTTGGTTAATAGTGGCAGCATCATACACAACCTGCAGCGGTTGCCGACACTTTCACACGCTGGTTGCACAACTCGTCTAATGGATTAGTCTCAAACATTACATCCAACAGTGGATGTCACTGGTGACATTCTCTGATGTCACTAAGGTTGGAGGAAGACCACCAATTCCATAACCCTCAACAACAAAGCTTTGTACACTTGCTTCAACTCTGAAAACAAGGAAATTTTTAAATGCTTCTAATAGCAATGTATTTGTCTTCAAATAATTGTAGTTTTCCCTTATCTGCATATGGTTTTCTGTTACACAACACCTATGATCCAAAGAGTCTAGGATAAAGTTCTTCAAACTAAATTTGCATTTTGGTAGTTTTATAAACACAAGCTATTAAAAAAAAAAAAAGGTTCAGATTAAAACCAGCACTTTATTTTACCTCAGGTACTGCCTGAGAATTACATAAATACAGTGGACCCCCCCCGGGGTTCGTGATTTATTCGTTCCAGAATGCTGTTCAAGTGCCGTTACCAAACGAATTTGTTCCCATAAGGAATAATGTAAATTAGACTAGTCCTTTTAGACCCCCAAATACATATACACTTACAAAAGCACTTACAAAAATATATTTACATAATTGTTTGAGTTAGGAGCATCACGAACACCGGGGTCCACTGTATACATATTACATAAATATTACATAAATACAGTGGTACCCGACTTACGATATTAATCCGTCAGAGAGGGCATATTTTAAAGCTAAACAATCGTAAAACGAATCAATTTTCCCCATAAGAAATAATGGAAATAAATTTAATCCGTCCAAGACTTCCAAAAGTAGTTAAATAAAATATTTTTAGAACTTTTGGACATTAAATAATACATAATTGAATAAAGAATACATAAATACATGCAAATATTTTACAATAACATGTCACTTACATTTATTGAAGAGTTGTTGATGTGTGGAGGACGGGAGGAGGGGAGAAGGTGGAGTAGTATGCTAGTGTTTGGAAGGGGAATCCCTTCCATTAACACTGCAGGTGGTAAGTTCTTTTCTGGGGTTACTTCCTTTTCTTTGAATGCCACTAGGACCAGCTTGAGAGTCACTAGACCTCTTTCTAACAACAAATTTGTCCAGGGAGATCTGTGTCTGGCGATTCTTTAACACATCCCTGAAATGACACACCACTGTGTCATTGTACAGGTTGCCAGCACGGCCTGCAACAGCATGGTTAGGTGATATTCATCCATAAATGCTTGCACATCACTCCATTTGGCACAGATCTCCTAATCCTTGAAGAAGGCACATTCTTCCATTTTTGTTCCACCTCCACCTCCTCCTCTGAACCATTGTCCTGACCTCTGCTCTCTTGTTCCAGTTGCTGTTGAAGCTCTTGCAGATCTTCAGTGGTTAGCTCTTCCTTTGCAATCACCACTGGCATTGGCACACAGCATCAAAGTTAGCCTGTCTTTCATAGGCTTATGTCCTGGCTGTGCCTTTTCCTCCTGAGTAATGTAGGTCCTGTTGGGCATTTTCTTCCAAAACAGGCCTGTTTCATCACAATTAAACACTTGTTGGGGAGGAATTGTTCAGCCTCTAGGTACTCCTGGAATTCAGGAACATATTTTCAGCCGCACTTTTGTCACAACTGGCTCCCTCACCATGCCTCACAACACTATGTATGCCACTTCGATTCTTAAATTTGTAAAACCAGCCTCTGCTGGCTTTAAATTCGCTCACTTCAGCACTCGTTGCAGGCATTTTCTTAAGGAGATCATCATGCAACTGCCTTGCTTTTTCACATATTATTCCCTCCGAAACAGTATCTCCTGCTAACTGTTTCTCGTTGATCCACACCAACAACAACCTTTCCACATTTTCCAGCACTTGTGGTCTCTGTTTTGTGATCACAGATGCACCTTTGCAACAACAGCTTCCTTGATTTTACTTGAATATTTCTTATCCACAATGGTAGCGATGGTAGAATAGGGTTTACCATACAGCCTGGCTAGCTCACTGATACGCACTCCACTTTCATATTTTTCTATTATCTCCTTCTTCACTTCTATCGTACATATATTTCTGTTCCTCTTGCCACAGGCTTAGCACTAGGATCTTTCCTTGACCCATGGTAGCTTATTTAGCAGTTGCAAGCACTAAAACAGCAGTGGAATAATGACAATATACTGGTATGAATGCGTGGGTGTGGGTGGGTGGTCGCCCGCTTGTAAACAATAGCACTGACGCTCCTGGAGTGCGCGTCAGCTGGGCGCCTGCGACAGGTCCGGTACGAATGTCGGTAAACGAAGCAAACATCTTAAGTCACAAACAAATTTCTTACGTTATAAATATCGGTTACCGAAAATAACGCAAGATGATAGCATCGTAAGCCGGGTTCCACTGTATACAGTGAGAATTGGAGTGTGGAAATTACTAGGAGTTGAGTTACTAAAAGTATTAGTCAGAGGGCTGAAGAGGGGTTCTTGAGGTGGTTTGGTCATTTAGAGAGAATGAATCAAAGTAGAATGACTTGGAGAGCGTATAAATCTGTAGGGGAAGGATGGAGGGGTAGGGGTCTTCCTCAAAAACGTTGGAGAGAGGGGGTAAAGGAGGTTTTCTTTGCGAGGGACTTGGACTTCCAGCAAGCGTGTGTAAGCGTGTTAGATAGGAGTGAATGGAGAAGAATGGTTTTTGGACCTGACGAGCTGTTGTAGTGTGAGCAGGGTAATATTTAGTGAAGGGATTCAGGGAAACCAGTTATTATAGATTTAGCCGGAGTTGAGTCCTGGAAATGGGAAGTACAATGCCTGCACTTTAAAGGAGGGGTCTGGGATAGTGACAGTTTGGAGGAGCTATTCTAAACTGTCATATCTGAGCGCCTCTGCAAAGACAGTGATTATATATGAGTGAGGTGAAAGTGTTAAATGATGAAAGTATTTTCTTTTAGGATTTTCTTTTTGGGTCACCCTGCCTCGGTGGGAGACGGCCGACTTGTTGGGGGGGAATATATAGTATATCTTCTTCTTTCAACAAATCGGCCGCTTCCCACCAAGGTGGGGTAGCCCAAAGAGAAAAACAAAAGTTTCTCTTTTTAACTTTAGTAATGTATACAGGAAAAGGGGTTACTAGCCCCTTGCTCCCGGCATTTTAGTCGACTCTTACGACACTCTTACTCTTACGGAGGAAGAATTCTGTTCCACTTCCCCATGGAGATAAGAGGAAATAAGAACTAGTAAGAAAATAGAAGAAAACCCAGAGGAGTGTGTATATATATGCTTGTACATGAATGTGTAGTGTGACCTAAGTGTAAGTAGAAGTAAAAAGACATACCTGAAATCTTGCATGTTTATGAGACAGAAAAAAGACACCAGCAATCCTACCATCATGTAAAACAATTACAAGCTTTCATTTTATTTATTTTATATATATATATATATATATAAATATATATATAAATATAAATATAAATATAAATATATATATATATATTTCGTGTGTAGGGCAAGGAGGAATAACATCTTGTAGGAGTGTGGAAGAGCCAGTTGTGGGTGTAGGGGAAGTTCGTGAGGCAGTGGGTAGAATGAAAGGGGGTAAGGCAGCTGGGATTGATGGGATAAAGATAGAAATGTTAAAAGCAGGTGGGGATATAATTTTGGAGTGGTTGGTGCTATTATTTAATAAATGTATGGAAGAGGGTAAGGTACCTAGGGATTGGCAGAGCGCGGTATTGTTCCTTTGTATAAAGGCAAAGGGGACAAAAGAGAGTGCAAAATTATAGGGGAATAAGTCTGTTGAGTGTACCTGGTAAAGTGTATGGTAGAGTTATTATTGAAAGAATTAAGAGTAAAACAGAAAGCAGGATAGCAGATGAACAAGGGGGCTTTAGGAAAGGTAGGGGTGTGTAGACCAAGTGTTTACAGTGAAACATATAGGTGAACAGTATTTGGATAAGGGTAAAGATGTTTTGTGGCATTTATGGATTTGGAAAAGGCGTATGATAGGGTAGATAGGGGGCAATGTGGCAGATGTTGCAGGTGTATGGAATAGGAGGAAGGTTACTGAAAGCAGTGAAGAGTTTTTATGAGGATAGTGAGGCTCAGGTTAGAGTGTGTAGGAGGGAAGGGGACTATTTCCCAGTAAAAGTGGGCCTTAGACAAGGATGTGTGATGTCACCGTGGTTGTTCAATATATTTATAGATGGGGTTGTAAGAGAAGTGAATGCGAGGTCTTGGCAAGAGGTGTTGGGCTAAAAGATAAAGAAGCAAATACAAAGTGGGAGTTGTCACAGTTGCTTTTTGCTGATGACACTGTGCTTTGGGAGATTCTGAAGAGAAGCTGCAGAGGTTGGTGGATGAATTTGGTAGGGTGTGTAAAAGAAGAAAATTGAAAGTGAATATAGGAAAGAGTAAGGTGATGAGGATAACAAAAAGAATAGGTGACGAAAGATTGGATATCAGATTGGAGGGAGAGAGTATGGAGGAGGTGAATGTATTCAGATATTTGGGAGTGGACATGTCGGCGGATGGGTCTATGAAGGATGAGGTGAATCATAGAATTGATGAGGGGAAAAGGGTGAGTGGAGCACTTGGAGTCTGTGGAGACAAAGAACCTTGTCCATGGAAGTAAAGAGGGAATGTATGAGAGTATAGTTATACCAACGCTCTTATATGGGTGTGAAGCATGGGTGATGAATGTTGCAACGAGGAGAAGGCTGGAGGCAGTGGAGATGTCATGTCTGAGGTCAATGTGTGGTGTGAATATAATGCAGAGAATTGAGTTTGGAAATTAGGAGGAGGTGCGGATTACCAAAACGATTGTCCAGAGAGCTGAGGAGGGGTTGTTGAGGTGGTTTGGACATGTAGAGAGAATGGAACGAGACAGAGTGACTTCGAGAGTGTATAAATCTGTAGTGGAGGGAAGGCGGGGTAGGGGTCGGCCTAGGAAAGGTTGGAGGGAGGGGGTAAAGGAAGTTTTGTGTGCGAGGGCTTGGATTTCCAGCAAGCATGTGTGAGCGTATTTGATAGGAGTGAATGGAGGCATATGGTTTTTAATACTTGACGTGCTGTTGGAGTGTGAGCAAAGTAACATTTATGAAGGATTCAGGAAACCGGCAGGCCGGACTTGAGTTCTGGAGATGGGAAGTACAGTGCCGGCACTCTGAAGGAGGGGTGTAAATGTTGCAGTTTTATAACTGTAGTGTAAAGCACCCTTCTGGCAAGACAGTGATGGAGTGAATGATGATGAAAGTTTTTCTTTCGGCCACCCTGCCTTGGTGGGAATCGGCCGATGTGTTAATAAAAAAAAAAAAATAAAAAAATATAAATATATATATATATATAAATATATATATAAATATATATATAAATATATATATAAATATATATATAAATATATATATAAATATATATAAATATAAATATATATATATATATATATATATATATATATATATATATATATAATACAGTGGTACCGGTTTACTATATTTTTCATTCCAGAATGCTGTTCAAGTGCCATTACCAAACGAATTTATCTCCTTAAGAAATGTTGTAAAATAGACTAGTCCTTTTAGACCCCCAAAATTACACTTACAAAAGCATTTAAAAAAATAAACTTACATAAAAGGGTGAGTTTGGGGACCATCGTAAACCGGGGTACCACTGTATATATATATATATATATATATATATATATAATATATATATATATATATATATATATATATATATATATAAATGCAAAATGGGAGTTGACACAGTTACTTTTTGCTGATGATACTGTGCTTATGGGAGATTCTAAAGAAAAGTTGCAAAGGTTAGTGGACGAGTTTGGGAGGGTGTGTAAAGGTAGAAAGTTGAAAGTGAACAGATAAGTGTAAGGTGATGCGGGTATCAAACAATTTAAATAAAGAAAAATTGGATATCACATAGGAGAGAGGGATTATGGAAGAAGTAAATGTTTTCAGATATTTGGGAGTTGACGTGTTCGGATGGGTTTATGAAGGATGAGGTTAACCATAGAATTGATGAAGGAAAAAGGTGAGTGGTGCATTGAGGTATCTGTGGAGACAAAAACGTTATCCATGGGGGCAAAGAAGGGAATGTACGAAAGTATAGTGGTACCAACACTCTTATATGGGTGTGAAGCATGGGTTGCAAATGCTGCAGCGAGGAGGAGGCTGGAGGCAGTGGAGATGTCCTGTCTAAGGGCAATGTGTGGTGTAAATATTATGCAGAAAATTCGGAATGTGGAAATTAGGAGAAGGTGTGGAGTTACTAAAAGTATTTGTCAGAGGGCTGAAGAGGGGTTGTTGAGGTGGTTTGGTCATTTAGAGAGAATGGATCTAAGTAGAATGACTTGGAGAGCGTATAAATCTGTAGGGGAATGAAGGCGGGGTAGGGGTCGTCCTAGAAAAGGTTGGAGGGAAGGGTTAAAGGTGGTTTTGTGGGAGAGGGGCTTGGACTTCCAGCAAGCATGTGTGAGCGTGTTAGATAGGAGTGAATGGAGACGAATGGTTTTTGGGACATGATCTGTTGGAGTGTGAGCAGGGTAACATTTTGTGAAGGGATTCAGGAAAACCAGTTAATTGATTTAGTTGGACTTGAGTCCTGGAAATGGGAAGTACAATGCCTGCACTTTAAAGGAGGGGTCTGAGATAGTGACAGCTGGGAGGGACTTTTCTCAGCTGTCGTATCTGAGCTCCTCTGCAAAGACAATGATTGTGTATGAGTGTGGTGAAAGTGTGGAATGATGATGAAAGTATTTTCTTTTTGAGGATTTTCTTTCTTTTTGGGTCACCCTACCTCGGTGGGAGACGGCCGACTTGTTGAAAAAAAAAAATATATATATATATATATAGGATGGAGGAATTAGGCCAATCGCAGTGGGCAACACGTTTCGCCGCCTCGTTTCTAAAGCTGCTGTCAGAAGTATTCGCGCAGAGGCAGCCATCATGCTTCAACCAAACCAGCTTGGCTTTGGGGTCTCTCAAGGAAGTGAAGCAGCGGTTCATGCAACAAGGGCATATATCGACAACCTGCCTGAGGACAATGCAGTGGTTAAATTAGATTTCAAGAATGCATTTAATCTCCTGAAAAGGGACGTAGTATTAGCAGCTGTACAAGAACATTTTCCAGGTCTCTTCCCTTTTGTTTCAGCTGGATATAGCAAGGAATCAATGCTCCTGTTTGGAGAGCATGAAATCACATCATCAGAGGGTGTCCAGCAAGGGGACCCTCTCGCACCATTTCTCTTCTGTATAGCAGTTAGGGAAATCACAGTAAGACTGACCAGTGAGCTAAACATCTGGTTCCTGGATGATGGCACATAGCAGGTACAAAGGAGTCCCTTGTAGATGATCTTACACAGGTGATGACACAGGGACAGGAAATGGGTCTCATCCTGAATCCATCCAAATGTGAAATCATATCAGTCAATCAACAAGTGATAGATGCAGTGCTATCAAAACTACCAGGAGCAACAGTCATTGCCCCTACTAATAGTGTCTTGCTTGGAGCACCTCTGGGAAGAGATGCCATTGACACAATTCTCAGGAAGAAACTGGAAGAATTGAGGAGAATGGAACAACGAATAGGCAATCTTGACACCCATGATGCCTTGTACCTCCTCACAAAATGCTTGAGTCTGCCCAGGTTGACATATTTCCTAAGATGTGCTCCTTCATATGATAATCCTATACTGCACGAATATGACAGTATCCTGAGGCAGATCTTTACTAAAGTACTTAACCTTACTCTAGAAGATGGGCAGTGGGACCAAGCTACACTCCCAGTCAGACTAGGAGGCATTGGTGTCCGAAGTCATCTCAGATTGCTCTACCTGCTTTCCTGTCTTCATGCATTGCATCCAGAGGGCTTGTAGCAGCAATTCTCCCTGAACATCTTAGGGACACGATTGGAATCCATGACCAAAAGTTCGTTGATGGAGCCAGGATCTGGGATAACCTAACAGGCTCTGAAACCAGGTCTGCTACCCCCAACAACTACAAACAGTCGCACTGGGATGCCCCAATAGTAGAGAATATAGCCTCAGCAATGCTTCAGAGTGTGTCAGGGAAGGATAGAGCCCGCCTACTTGCAGTGAGAGCTCCTCATGCAGGGACTTTCTTTTGGCTGTTCCCAACTCCAGCCTTGGCACACGCTCGACCCACAGACCATCCGCATTGGTGTTGCCCTTCGACTTGCCGCCCCTATTCTCGCCGAACACAGGTGTATTTGTGGCAGTGAAGCAGCAGACCGATTCGGGTACCATGGTCTTGTGTGTCGTAAATCCGAGGGAAAGATTGCAAGACATGAAGAGGTTAATAACATTATCAAGAGGAGCCTTACAACAGCCGGATGCCCAGCAGTAAGGGAACCACCCCAACTATGCAGATCTGATGGCAACCAAAAGCGTCCAGATGGTATCACCCTTCAAGCCTGGACAGACGGCAAGCAGGTGGTGTGGGACTACACATGTGCATCTACCTTGGCTGATACCTATCTCCAGTACACCAGGGAGGAAGGAGGGCTGCTGCCACCTTCAGGAGTCCAGAAGTCGAGAAAATATGGAGAACTTGCCCATCATTATATGTTTGTTCCCATAGGCTCAGAGACCCTTGGCTCATGGGAAAGAGTGCATCTAAGTTCCTCAAGGAGCTGGGCAAAAGACTCAACAGGGTAACTAGGGATCCCAGGGCAGCTAGTTTTCTGTTCCAGCGACTCAGCGCTGCTGTTCAGAGGGGTAATGCATGCTGTATTCTGGCACGCGCACCAGCTCGGAAGAGCTGGATGAGATTTTCGCATTATAATCAGTGACAAAGATGTAACAATATGTACTAGACATGTATCTCTCACCTCGTGTACTGTATATGCCATCTTTATATCAACAATGTATCTCTCAAATCTTTTGTACCATATTATGTAATAAAACATACCTATTGGTAAAAAAAAATTAAAAGATGGGGTGGTAGGAGAAGTGGAATATTCAAATGGCATCAGGAAGAAATCCAAATATTCTTCCTTGAAGCCTTTTTATCCACTTCTCCGAGGCTATGGGTCCCACAATTTGTACCAGAGGTGGACCCCATCCTATATATATATAAATATATATTATATATATATTATATATATTATATATATTATATATAGGTAGTAAGTTATTGAAGGCTGTAAAGAGTTTTTATGAGGATAGTGAGGCTCAGGTTAGGGTGTGTAGGAGAGAGGGAGATTACTTCCCGGTAAAAGTAGGTCTTAGACAGGGTTGTGTAATGTCACCATGGTTGTTTAATATATTTATAGATGGGGTTGTAAAAGAAGTAAATGCTAGGGTGTTGGGGAGAGGGGTGGGATTAAATTATGGAGAATTAAATGCAAAATGGGAGTTGACACAGTTACTTTTTGCTGATGATACTGTGCTTATGGGAGATTCTAAAGAAAAGTTGCAAAGGTTAGTGGACGAGTTTGGGAGAGTGTGTAAAGGTAGAAAGTTAAAAGTGAACATAGATAAGAGTAAGGTGATGAGGGTATCAAACGATTTAAATAAAGAAAAATTGGATATCACATTGGAGAGAGGGATTATGGAAGAAGTAAATGTTTTCAGATATTTGGGAGTTGATGTGTCAGCAGATGGGTTTATGAAGGATGAGGTTAACCATAGAATTGATGAAGGAAAAAAAGGTGGGGTGGTGCATTGAGGTATCTGTGGAGACAAAAACGTTATCCATGGAGGCAAAGAAGGAATGTACGAAAGTATTGTGGTACCAACACTCTTATATGGGTGTGAAGCATGGGTTGCAAATGCTGCAGCGAGGAGGAGGCTGGAGGCAGTGGAGATGTCCTGTCTAAGGGCAATGTGTGGTGTAAATATTATGCAGAAAATTCGGAATGTGGAAATTAGGAGAAGGTGTGGAGTTACTAAAAGTATTTGTCAGAGGGCTGAAGAGGGTTGTTGAGGTGGTTTGGTCATTTAGAGAGAATGGATCAAAGTAGAATGACTTGGAGAGCGTATAAATCTGTAGGGAAGGAAGGCGGGGTAGGGGTCGTCCTAGAAAAGGTTGGAGGGAAGGGGTAAAGGAGGTTTTGTGGGCGAGGGCTTGGACTTCCAGCAAGCATGTGTGAGCGTGTTAGATAGGAGTGAATGGAGACAATGGTTTTGGGACATGACGATCTGTTGGAGTGTGAGCAGGGTAACATTGTGTGAAGGGATTCAGGGAAACCAGTTGATTTAGTTGGACTTGAGTCCTGAAATGGGAAGTACAATGCCTGCACTTTAAAGGAGGGGTCTGAGATAGTGACAGCTGGGAGGGACTTTTCTCAGCTGTAGTATCTGAGCTCCTCTGCAAAGACAGTGATTATGTATGAGTGTGGTGAAAGTGTTGAATGATGATGAAAGTTTTTCTTTTTGGGGATTTTCTTTCTTTTGGGTCACCCTGCCTCGGTGGGAGACGGCCGACTTGTTGAAAAAAAAAAAAAAAAATATATAAATATATAATATATATATATATATATATATATATATATATATATATATATATATATATAATATATATATATATAAATGTCGTAGCCGATTAGGTAAAACTTGCAATTTTGGCTTAAATAGCAACGCTCACCTTGCCATATAAGACAAGTGAAAATTTGTGTATGCAATAATTTCGTCAAAATCATTCTGAACATGACGAAAAAAATATATTTCATTGTGTTTGTTTATTATTAAATTAATGTTAACGTATCTAAAATATATTTAGTTGGGTTAGGCTAAATTAAATTGCGCTTGTTGTAAAAAGGTTAGGTAGGTTTTCAAAGTTTCTCGTGGTACAAAATTATAAATTCTTACATTAACATAAATGAAAAAAATATATCTTTAAACGTATAAGGGAAAATTTTAGAAAGGACTTAATTTTGCACGAGTTCTTGCTAATTGACCAGTTTTACCTAATCGGCACGACATAAATATATATAATATATATATATATATATATAAATATATATAATATATATAAATATATATAATATATATATAAATATATATTTATATATAAATATATATAATATATATAAATATATATAATATATATAAATATATATAATATATATAAATATATATAATATATATATAAATATATATATATATATAAATATATATAATATATATATATATAAAAAATATATATAATATATATATATATAAATTATATATAATATATATTTTATATATATATTATATATATTTTTTTATAAAAATATATTTTTATATATATATTATATATATTTATATATATATTATATATATTTTTTTATATATATATTATATATATTTTTTTATATATATATTATATATTTTTATATATATATATAAAAAATATATATATATAAATATAAAAAAAATATATATATAAATATAAATATATATATAAAAAATATATATATAAAAAAAAATATATATATATATATATATATATATATATATATATATATATAAAATATATAATATATATATATATAAAAAATATATAATATATATATATATAAAAAATATATAATATATATATATAAATATATATAATATATATATATATATATTTTAAAAAATATATATAAAATATATAAATATATATATATAAATATATATAATATATATATATAAATATATAAAAAAATATATATATATTTGTTTTTTTTAGTTAAGAAAACAAATGTAAACCGTTTTTATTTTCAGAATGAAAATGAACTGTCCACATTCCTTCGGGGATGCTAACCTTACAGAGAC
>WNWK01039128.1:0-17604 GCA_009830355.1 Cherax destructor
GGTATGGGGTGCATAATAAAGATATCAAACTAACTAACTAAAGAAATATCTCCTAACATCTTTATGACTCATCTGAAAAGCTCTATTCTACAAGGCACAGTACTCACTCCCATTCTGTTTCTCATCCTCATATCAGACATAGACAAGGATGTAAGCCACAGCACCTTGTCTTCCTTTGCAGATGACACCCGAATTTGCATGACAGTGTACTCCATAGAAGGTACCGCAAGACTCCAGGCGGACATCAACCAAATCTTTAAATGGGCCACAGAAAACAATATGAAGTTCAATGATGAGAAGTTTCAATTACTCCGATATGGAAAACGTGAGGAAAAATACTATATCGGAGTATAAAACAAATTCCAACCACACAATAGAGCGAAAAAATAATGTAAAAGACCTGGGAGTGATCATGTCAGAGGATCTCACCTTCAGAGACTCGCGCTCGTATGTGTGCGCGCTCGTGTGGGTATATGACCCATGGGGTAACATAATAGTAACATATTATTAAAAATTGAGATTATCATATAGGAAAGTAATAATGAGCATTTTTTAAAGTAGTTTATAGTATGATCATTTAGTTTTGGGTGAGTAGGTGGTTTTTGAGTTGTCTTAAATTGATTTTCGGACAAGATTATCTTAATATTTACTGGTAATGAATTCCAGATTCTGGGGCCCTTTATGTGCATAGAATTTTTACATAGGTTGATATGAACACGGGGTATATCAAAAAGTGATCTGTGTCTTGTGTTGTGGTCATGGGTCCTATTAAAGTTGGTGAGGAGAATTTTGAGCGGAGGGTTTATATTAGAGTGTAAAGTTTTATATATGTAGTAGGCACAAGAGTAAGTATGAATGTTCTTTACGGTGAGTAGTTTTAGACTTTTGAATATTGGTGGAGTATGCTGTCTAGAGTGGGAATTTGTTATCATTCTGACTGCGGCCTTTTGTTGTGTTATGAGTGGTCTAAGGTGATTTAATGTTGTTGATCCCCATGCACAGATTCCATAGGTGAGATACGGGTAGATAAGTGAATGATATAGTGCAAGGTGAGCTGATTGTGGTACATAATAGCGTATCTTTGATAATATGCCTACTGTCTTTGAGATTTTCTTGGAAATTTGTTGTATGTGTGTTTGGAATTTAAGGCTACTGTCAAGGTGGATTCCTAGGAATTTTCCCTCTGTGAGTCTTGTGATGGGTGTACCATTGAGCGTTATGTTAAGTGGAACATTTGTGGCTTTGCTTCCAAACTGTATGAAGTAGGTCTTGTCAGTATTGAGAGTAATCTTGTTAGTCGTCATCCATGTTGATATTTTCTGTAATTCGGCATTAACAGTGTTGGCCAGTATAACTGGATTTGGGTGAGAGAAGACCCACAAGATATAGCTAATGTATTAACACTGGAACTGGAGTCCTGCAGCAAATGGTTAGTAGACAACAAACTGTCCTTACATCTCGGGAAAACAGAATCAAATCAAATCAAATCAAATCACCACTACCAGATGTAGACCAAACGAAATGTAAATTTTGCCAGATGGACTATTGTCACACCCTGTGTCATTATGTACTGGAGTGCGATAAAAGTAATGAATTCAGATTATTATTATTATTCTTATAATCAAATGGAAGCGCTAAACCACAGGGGTTATACAGAGACAACTCACTCAGAAATGTTCAAGAAATGTCAAAATATTGTATCTGCTGGTATACACCTGGAGAGGGTTTCAGGAGTCAACGCCCCCGCTTCTCGGGGGTCAGGGTCTGATCGGGAATTAGGGTCTGATCAACCAGGCTGTTACTGTTGGCCGTACACAAACTGACGAAAGAACAACATGAGGCCTGGTCACAGACCGGGCCGCAGGGGCGTTGACCCCTGGAACTCTCTCCAGGTATACTCCAGGTATACGCCGTATAGGCCCTCTGTCTTTCTTTCTTTGTTGGGTTTATCAGGGCCACTGAAAGCATAAGCCGTATCAAGCCCGGCTTCCCGATTATCGGGGAAGATTTGTTGTCCAAGGCTGGGCGATGAAAGAAAGGGAACAAAAGTTCCTTTGTATATAGAGATAGTAACTTGAAAGTTTCCGTGGCTGTCAGTGGCCCTTTAACAGCCCAACAACAACGACAGAGGGCCCTCAGGTCCTCACTTCCCTTCAACCCAACCACAATAACAAGTAACTTTTGCTGAACAAAATGAACAAATTCTTTAGAATGGTCATACTTGGGGCACCGGGCTCCGGGAAAGGAACAATATCTTCCAGGATTGTTCGTGACTTTGGACTAAAACATCTGTCAAGTGGAGACCTTCTCAGGTCCCAGGTCCTCAACAAAACAGGTAAGACATGGAAAAAAGTCATTGACTTTTTTTTTTTTTTTTTTGGGGGGTTATCCAGGTAATTACACAGGGTGTTATGTATGATCATTTATGTAACTGTATTTATGTGTACCTGTACCTGAATAAACTTACTAAGAAATCATCGTATCTGGACCCTCAAAAAAAAGTGACTTGATGCCGGTGAATGCCTCTTGATCCACGGCATGGAACCAGATTGCTTCCCATTCTCTCAGAAAATATGAGCCCCAGTCTTACCCCGACCCCCATCCCTTTCCGATTCTAAAGCCTCATACTACAGATATCTATGCCATTCCTGGTTACACAGCCATACACAATTGTAGGCCAGAACAACAAGGAGGTGGCACAGCTATGTTATACTCAGACCAGCTTGAATGTATTAACAATACATGCACAAGAGATGAACATGGAGAATATATAATAGCTAAGTTTAAATCCAAATACCTACAAAAACCTCTCACAGTTATAAAAATCTATAAATTACCACAGTCAAACATTCAGCAATTTAGTGAAAAATTAGGAAGTATGATTACTGATGCACACATGAACAAAGACCACTTAATCCTCACAGGAGACTTCAATATAAACCTCCTACAAGATCAGGACCCACAAGTAACTGAATTCACAAACACTATGAGCAACTGCTTGCTGCTTCCGACAATAACAAAACCTACGAGAATCTCCGAGACCTGTGCCTCTCTATTAGACCATATCTGGACTAACACCATATCCCCATTAAAATCAGGCATATTCACAGACAATACCACAGACCACTACCCAACCTTTCTCATAACAAATCTCGGAAAATTACCACTAGAGACTACTAAAGTTACCTTCAGACTACATAATGAGACAGCTATAAATAACTATAACAGCTATGACAAACACTGACTGGCAAACAGAAATAGACAACTTCACAGATACTGACTTATGTATTAATAATTTTCTTAAAAAGACTCAATACCTCTATAATAAGCATTGCCCTAAAGAAAACTAAATAAATCACAGCTTAAAGATTAAATAGTCCCTGGCTAACTCCCAGCATACTCAAATCCATTAATATAAAGCACCTATATGAAAAACAGTACAGAATGGGTCAAATAACAAGAGAACAAACAAAACGTTACTCATCAAACCTAACGAGTCTGATAAGAAGGTCAAAAAAATTGTACTATGAGAACAGATTACATAATTTAAAAAGGTGATAAAAAAAAGACCGGGAAAAACCCCTATCTGAAATTCTAGGAACTAAAAGATATCCACAAACAGAACAATCAAGCTAACAAAACCAGATGAACCCTACTCCCACCTATTGAAACAGCAAACAAGCTCAATGATTTCTTCTCCACCATAGGAAAAAAAAAACTGGCAAGCAAAATCCCAAGTTCAAACACTCCACCTAACGACTATCTCACTGGCACCTATCCGAACACACTATTCCTAGCCCCGACCAACCCAATAGAAGTTTCACTTATAATCAACACATTAAAAAACAAAGCAGGTGACCTAAATAACTTACCACCCAAAATGCCCTGCATATTAGGGGCTTTTGCATGTACACCTCATGTAATCTCAATAACCAAATGAAATTTCTTTGTATCATGTCCAAATAAACTATTATTTTATTATTATTATTATGATTATTATTATTATTATTATTATTATTATTATTATTATTATTATTAATATTATTATTATTATTATTATATACAAAAAGGCCTCTCAAGTTCTCTCACCAATTATTGCAACACTCTTTAACAAATCCATCGAATCCTCTACCTTCGTTTCCAAAACAACATGGCGACAGCAGGAGGAGACGATTGAATACTGTCTGTGTTGCCCTTGTGACGGGCGTTCTACACCCTGCAATGGCCGGGTGTATGGACTTGACACAGGAGATTTGTATGGCGTTGCCCTGAATGGGATGAATAGGGTCTTTGTGAAGCTACTGACGGCGGAAGTTTATGACCGACTCGTAGATCGACACCAGGATCATGTATACACGGTGCACACTGGACTCCAGGTACGATTGAAGGACGTTTCACGTACGTACCTTGGTACATTTGAAGAATGTCCCATTCGAAGCAACCCGACGGACATCAGTACAGTCTTCAGTGCGTACGGTACAATACACGCAGCTACACCTGGAAAGTGAAGCAAGGGACCTTTTATGGGCCTCTTTGAGGGGTCGTTCTTGTTGAAAATGACCCTGAGGCACCCTATACCACCCTACGTTGTTCTACCAGACTTCAGGACCCAAGTGTACATGACCTACATGGGACAGCGCAGGACGTGTCGCCTGTGTGGTGCCTACGATCATGTGGCGGCTGACTGCATGAGGAGGACGGGACCCAGACAGGTTCCAGAGCAACGTGTAGTGAAAGTGCAGGAGCAGAGAGGAACGGAAGGAGACGCAACGGGAGAAGCAGACGAAACTCTGGGTTAGATGTGGAGGGATCTGAGGTGGTTTGTCAGACTCTAACACAGGAATCTGTTACGACAGTGGTTGACTGTGATCACCATGAGAGTCCGGCAGAGGATGTACCATTGGAACAAATATTAAAGGAAATATTGGATGACCCTTTGCCGGTGCTAAGTGTAAACACTAATGATGGTTTGATAGATGCAGTGAATGTGGTGGAAAGTGTGAAGAGTGCCAGTCAGAGGACCACCACTTAATTATGGAGGATGTGCAGGTGGAGGTCCATCAGACCGAGAATGCAAGTAGTGTGGAAGCAATACAGAGGACATGTAAAATGTCTGGCAATTCGTCAGGCAGTGAGGATGTGTTGACACCGGAGCAGAGGATCTGTAAAAAGCCTTTGGTGGAAGTTGCTAAAAAAGATCTAGGTTTGGTGCAAGAGCGGGTACTTTTAAGGGAGGGAAGCAAGCGGGTAAACTGAGTAAGGGAAGTCAGAGGTACAACTTCCACAGAGGCCTAGGGGCAAACCCTTGACATAGATTTCAAGTGTTTAACACTTAATGTAAACGGGTTGAGGGATGAAATCAAGAGGGCTTGGGTGGAGTGTACATTGCGAAGGTATGGTGTGACAGTTGCTTTTATACAGGAACACAATTATAGGAGTGGTGGGGATTTACTTTTGAATGGCTACAAAGTGTTTGCAAGTTCATCCAGTAGATTAAAGGGGTGGCGGTGTCAGGCCCTTTCAAACCTTTGCGATGGGAGGAGTGTTGGGGGGTAGGCTGGTTAGAGTGGATAGGGAGTGGAGTGGAGTTAGGGTATGTTTTTTTAGGGGTGTACATGCCGGTGGAGGTGGCAAGGAAGGTGAAGGTGGACTTTGTTTGGGATTACATGATTTATGCATGTCAGGATTTGCCTAGTGTAACGATTGTTGGAGGATTTTAATTGTGTAATTAGAGAGGGATGTGGAGCTGCTGGGTGGAGGTTGTGTTCTTACAGCCTTATAAGGGACGTACTTAGGAGGAGTAGGTTTGAAAGACGTGATTGGGGTGGGAGGTGCGGGTGAGCCTATGTTTGTTAGAAGAGGGTATGCGGCTCGACTAGACAAGATTTATGTAAGAGTAGCGTGGTAGTAGGGGGGGGGGTTGCAATATTTGGATGTGGGTTTCACGGATCATCGGGGAGTATTGGTGGAGATGGGGTGGGAAGGGGTTGCAAAATGGTACCTGGAGTCTACCTGGAGAGAATTCCAGGGGTCAACGCCCCCGCGGCCCGGTCTGTGACCAGGCCTCTTGTTGGACCAGAGCCTGATCAACCAGGCTGTTACTGCTGGCCGCACGCAGTCCAACGTACGAACCACAGCCCGGCTGATCAGGTACCGACTTGAGGTGCCTGTCCAGTGCCTGCTTGAAGACAGCCAGGGGCTTGTTGGTAATCCCCCTGATGTATGCTGGGAGGCAGTTGAACAATCTTGGGCCCCTCACACTTATTGTGTTGTCCCTCAACGTGCTAGTGGCACCCCTGCTCTTCATTGGGGGATGTTACATCGCCTGCCGAGTCTTTGCTTTCGTCGGAGTGATTTTTGTGTGCAAGTTTGGTACTAAGCCCTCGAGAATTTTCCATGTGTATATAATAATGTATCTCTCCCGCCTGCGTTCTAGAGAGTACAGGTTTAGGAACTTCAAGCGTTCCCAGTAGTTGAGGTGGTTTATCGCACTTATGCGATACAGGGTTTTTTGGAAATTAAATGTTCAGTTATTAAAGGGTGATGGTAAAAGGGAGGAATTTAGGGATTGGTGGGGTGGGTTTTGGATGGGAAGTAGGGAGGGGGATATTTGGTGGATTGGTGGGTAAGTACGGGGAAGCCTGGCATCCAAGCTTACTATCAGAGGTTGGGAAGGGAAGAAGTAGGATAGAGATATGGTTTACAAAATTATATTGAGGGCCTCTTGAAAGAATGTTATATGTGGGGAGGACATAGAATGACAGAGGAAATTAAGGCATTGAAATATAGGTTGATGACTTTGCAGAATGAGAGGTTTGGTGCATGTAGAATGAAAGCCGGAATGGATGATGTGTTGTGGGGGGATAGGCCCTCCCAATATGTTTTGGGGAAGTGTAAACAGAGAAGGGATAGAACGTCATTGGAGTATTTGTAAGTGGATGAAAACATGGGGAATTATGTGAAGGGTATGAGGATAAATTCCACGGAAGGAATGAATGGGTATGCTGATAAGTGGTTTGCAAGGCACATGAGTAGTGGGGGGGTGGGTATGGAGGAAAGGAGCATTTTATTGGGAAAGATTAGGGAGAGGTTGAGTAGGGAAGATCGGGAGGGATTGGAGGGCATGATCAGTGAGAAGGAGGTGTGGGAGGCAGTGGAAGGGTTAAGTAAGGGCAAGGCTCCAGGTATTGATGGTTTGGCAAATGAATTTTATAAGGAGAATGGGGACATTATAAAGGAGCTACTAAAACAACAGACATAGCCCCACTCCACAAAGGGGGCAGTAAAGCAATAGCAAAGAACTACAGACCAATTGCGCTAACGTCCCATATCATAAAAATCTTTGAAAGGGTTCTAAGAAGCAAGATCGCCACCCATCTTGATACCCATCAATTGCACAACCCAGGACAGCATGGGTTTAGAGCAGGCCGCTCCTGTCTGTCCCAACTACTGGACCACTACGACAAGGTCCTGGATGCTCTAGAAGATAAACAGAATGCAGATGTTATATACACAGATTTTGCAAAAGCCTTTGACAAGTGTGACCATGGTGTAATAGCACACAAAATGCGTGATAAAGGAATAACAGGAAAAGTTGGTAGATGGATCTATAATTTCCTAACATGTAGAACACAAAGAGTAGTAGTCAACAGAGTAAAGTCTGAGGCAGCTACTGTGAAAAGCTCTGTTCCACAAGGCACAGTACTTGCTCCCATCCTATTCCTCATCCTCATATCAGACATTGACAGGGATATAAGCCACAGTGCTGTGTCTTCCTTTGCAGATGACACCCGAATCTGTATGACAGTGTCCACCGTTGAAGACACTGCAAGACTCCAAGCAGACATAAACCAAATCTTTAAATGGGCTGCAGAAAACAATATGAAGTTCAATGATGAGAAATTTCAATTACTCAGATACGGAAAACGTGAAGAAATTAAAATCTCATCGGAGTACAAACTAATTCCAACAACACAATAGAGCGAAAAACTAATGTCAAAGACCTGGGAGTGATCATGTCAGAGGATCTCACCTTCAAGGACCATAACAATGTAGCAATTGCATCTGCTCGAAAAATAACAGGATGGATAATGAGAATCTTCAAAACCAGGGATGCCAAGCCCATGTTGACACTTTACAGATCGCTTGTTCTATCTAGGCTGGAATATTGCTGCACACTAACTGCACCTTTCAAGGCGGGTGAAATTGCTGACCTTGAAAATGTGCAGAGAACCTTCACTGCACGCATAAGTGCGATAAACCACCTCAACTACTGGGAACGCTAGAAGTTCCTAAACCTGTACTTTCTAGAACGCAGGCGGGAGATACATTATTATATACACATGGAAAATTCTCGAGGGCTTAGTACCAAACTTGCACACAAAAATCACTCCCTACGAAAGCAAAGACTCGGCAGGCGATGTAACATCCCCCAATGAAGAGCAGGGGTGCCACTAGCACGTTTAGGGACAACACAATAAGTGTCAGGGCCCAAGATTGTTCAACTGCCTCCCAGCATACATCAGGGGATTACCAACAAACCCCTGGCTGTCTTCAAGCAGGCACTGGACAGGCACCTCAAGTCGGTACCTGATCAGCCTGATGTTGGACTGCGTGCGGCCAGCAGTAACAGCCTGGTTATCAGGCTCTGGTCCAACAGGAGGCCTGGTCACAGACCGGGCCGCGGGGCGTTGACCCTGGAATTCTCTCCAGGTAGACTCCAGGTATGGGTGGCGTGGTGGGCCAGCCTCCGCGGTAAATAAAATGTCCCTCCCCAGACTCCCAGAAGTACAGTTTTTGTCGTTCCAGCCGGAGACAGCTGGGAGGAATTTTGGTCCATTTTCAAGGCAATGGTACATGATCGGAAGGATCTGGAAGGTGTTGTTAGTTGATTTATTTAAAGGGACAATTGAGGGAGATGCCCTCATTCTCATTCAGGCTTTCCCCAATGTAAACAACTCTTATACAGAAGCTGTTAGTCTGCTAGAGAGTACTTATGGTAATTCGGAACAGCATACATTGGATTTAGTAACTGTACTGGTTAATTTGAAACCGCCAGATCACAACTATAAAGGGTTGCAACAATTTCGGATCAAACTAAATTGAACCATAAGACGATAGAGTGGTTATCTAACAAGTACCACAAGGGTTACTTTGGATTGGAGGAGATAAGGATAGGCTTGCAAGAATTAACTGTTCAACTGCAGACTAGCCAGCCCACTACCTATAAGAATACAGGTCACAATGACAGTGAGTCATCAGTTAAGTTCCACAAAGGAAAAAAATATCCCAATGGTAATAGTTACAACCCATCCAATAAAAGGGGTTATGTTGGCACCTATCAAGTGACAGGGACCAGTAGTAATGGTTCGTCACAACAGGACAGGAAGAATAAACACCCCAATAAGGGCAACCCGGGGGGTAAACTGTCGAGCCACGAGAAGAGAGATTGTCTCTTCTGTAACGGAACCCATATCTCTAAACTTTGCGTTTCTTATAATTCGTGGGACGCGAAAGCGAAGAGATTGGAGGAACTTGACCGATGCATTCGATGTCTGGGTAATCATAATGTAAGGGATTGCCAGGCCAGACTGAATAATTGTCACCAATGCAATAAAGGCCAACACCACATAGTGATGTGCAAGAGCGGGTGTACTCCTATTAATGGCAATGATAATCACCCCGACACCACAGTGGCGAACTTACAACTTGCAGCTAACGTTCGTAATGGTTTAGCTGACGTTGCCTTACCTGTGTTGGACATGACCATTAAGGATAAGAGGCATAAAACCAAGAGAGTGACAACGTTGTTAGATCAGGGGTCTCAACGTACTTTCATCAAGCGCAGTTGCCTTATGGGGATGGAAGTACGAAGGGGACATCCTACAATCTTGAAATTATCGGGCTTCCTCTCGGATAAAAAGGCCCAGTCGTATGACCGTCTATATAAACGTCGGTCTGGGCAGAGAGAAGACCCAAGTTAATGCGGTAGTTGTGGATAGACTACCAGAGAAGATCTCTACCGTGGGTCTCAATGCCGCTATGCAGAGGCTCTCCCATAATAAGGTGAACCTGGCACCCTCAGTGGTCAATAATGACTCTGTGGGACCAATAGGAGTATTAATAGGCAGCGACTATTATGCAGCCTTTGTAAAGGGTATGACGAAGAGGTGCGGAGTCACTCTTCTCAACATGGGTGCAGGCCATGTCATTTATGGCCGGCTTCCTCGCAGTAATGAATGACTGGAGGAAGCCATAAATGCAGTCACTGTGTGTCTTACGCACGAAACGCCGCCCCAGAGTACATATTCTTCTATAGAGAATGCTGTTGAGCCAGTGCACAAGTTGTGGAAACTGGACAGTATCGGGATTAATGTACATGAGGAAAGTCCAGATAACTCCTTCACTCAGGAACAATACCTGAAGGATGTTAAATTCGAGACTGGACAATACTGGGTGCGACTCTCATGGAAGCTAAACCATCTGGAACTACCCACTAATTACCAGATGGCGTATGGTCAGTTAAAGGCCCAGCTCCACGAATTGAGTAAAACACCAGAATTGTTGACTGCTTATAATACAATAATTAATGAACAGTTAAATAATCAGTTCATAGAGGAAGTACCCCCGGAGCAAACCAAGATTCATGGCAAACTATTTACCTCATCATGGAGTGAAGAAGGATTCGAAAACCACTCCTTTGAGGATCGTGTTTAATTGTAGTGCCAGGGGTAATAAAAATGTACCTAGTTTGAATGATTGTTTGATGACAGGTCCGTCGCTGACGGAGAAATTGGGAGATGTGTTATTGAATTTCAGAGTTAATGATTATGCCTTTACGGCAGACATAAGTAAAGCTTTCCTGAGAGTGGGATTGCAAGAAACAGATCGGGATTACACAAGATTTCTGTGGCCAGAGGATCCTAGCAATCCACTTAGTCCCCTGAAAACCTTCAGATTCAGAAGTGTCTTATTTGGGGCTACTTCTAGTCCGTTCTTACTTCAGGCGACGATAAATGCGCATCTTAAACATACAAGTGGTCCACTGAGTGAAATAATGAGTAAACAATTCTATGTGGACAATTTCCTGGGTGTGACGTCAACTGAAGAGGAGCTAATGAAGATATATGAAGGGGCTAATGGCATAATGCAAGGTGCAAATATGCCTCTCAGGGAGTGGAACAGTAATTCGTCCAGGTTAAAGGACCGAATAAATAAAGATAATCCCGGAGATGGAGTATCCGGGTGTAGCAATGTATTGGGACTGACTTGGGATACTGAGAGAGACTTGTTATCGTTAAAGCCTAACAATTATAGTATGCCCAAGAAATTAACGAAGAGGGTCCTGCTTGCTGAAGTTTCAAAATGTTTCGATCCGCTAGGCTTAGTGGCGCCTCTTACAATCCGAGGGAAATTATTGATACAAGAGGCATGGAAGCAGAAGTGTGCTTGGGATGAAATCCTACCTGAGGAATTCGTTAGCAGGTGGGAAGAATTAATTGGTGATTACGAGAAACTCCCCCATGTTGGAGTTCCCATGGTGTGGGAGCAGTCGCTTATCTTCAATGTAATAAAGACATTTCTCTTGTCATGTCTAAAGCTAAAGTGGCTCCAATTAAATTACGTACCTTACCTCAGTTGGAATTAACAGCCATTTATGTGGGTGTCAAATTAGCTGATTATATACGGAGTAAATTGCCGGAGATAAATATTAGCGACACCATAATTTGGTCTGATAATGAGGTATCTTTGCAGTGGATCTGCAACGGAAACAGCAAGATTATATTCGTGCAAAATAGTCGCAGAAATTAGCCAGATGCAAGAGAAATATGACAGCTTGGGCCAACATAAGTTAACTTTTAATCATATACCCGGGGCGGAGAACCCAGCTGATCTCTTGTCTCGTGGGTTGACTTATGTAAAATTTGTGAAGACTTTATCATGGTTTAAGGGACCCAGTTGGTTGGTGGATAAAAGTAACTGGCCTGTTCAAAAGGCGCATATTACTCCGGTGGAAATTACTGTGAACACGGCTCCAGTCCTCGGTCCCTCCTTAGCCATTGATATAAATAGATACTCATCCTTCCCAAAATTGATTAATGTCACGAAGTTGGTGTTTAACTTCATAAACAAGATGAATATCCCGTATGATTGTCCTCATCCCCTGAAATACTGGGTACAGAAAGTACAAGGAGAAATCTACGGAGAGGAGATTAAATTACTAAGGGATGGAAAAATTGGGAAAGGTTCAATAATAGAGAAATTGGGGCTGTACTTGGAGGATGACATAATCAGGTGCAGAAGTAGATTGCAAAATGCTGAATTCATCATCTGACAACTTTAATTGTATTAAATGCCCATAAAAATGTGATGCATGGTGGAGTACAAGATACCTTAAATTGCATTAGGGAAACTTTCTGGATTCCTCAGGGGCGACAGAGTGTGAAGCGAGTCATCAAGACATGTGTAGTGTGTCGTCGTGTAGATGCCAGAACCTATATGTACCCAGGACCTCCACCATTGCCCAAGGAACGAGTACAGTTAATAAAGCCATTTGATGTAACCGGTGTGGATTACAGTGGCCCAATCATTTTAACGGGTACTGCAGATGGTGTTCCTTTAAAAGTATATGTGTGTTTATTCACTTGTACCACTACAAGGGCAGTACACTTAGAAGCGGCACAGGATTTGTCTGCAGAACAGTTCATACAGCTGTTTCGGAAATTTGCAGCCAGGAGATCCTGTCCGAGACTAATGATTTTGGATAATGCCACTAACTTTGTAGTGGGGGCGCAACATCTGAAGGAATTAAATGAGAGTAATGATGTACAATCTCTACTAAATCAGCAAGGGTGTGGCTGGAAGTTTATTGCTCCCAGGGCCCCTTGGCAAGGGGGATTGTACGAATGGCTAATAGGTACAGTGAAGAGGTGTCTGCGTAAAGTACTACACCAGAAACGAATTAACTTAGAGGAATTCTGGGCAGTATTAGTAGAGGCAAAGAATCAGATAAATAATCGTCCACTCTCGTACATAATTGATACTCCCAACGCAGACATACTGACTCCTTCTCACTTAATATGTGGGCGGAAACTGGAAGCTGCACCTATCTATAGAGATAATCCTGCAGACGTTGATGAGGATTATAATAATGTGACAGTGTTAAGTGATAAATTTAAGATGTTGAATAAAGTAATTAATCATTGGTCCACGGTGTGGCGCAAAAAGTATCTTCTTACATTACGTGAACACTTTTATGGTGCGTCCGAAGCGGCGAATCGACAAATTATTCAACCAGGTGACATTGTGTTAATTGATACTCAACAACCAAGAACGTTGTGGCCTCTGGGCAAGGTAGTAACATTGTACCCAGACGCTCAGGGTGTTGTCAGGAATGTCAAAGTGTTGTGTCGCGGCCAAGAGAGTTTACGCACCATTAATAAGTTAATCCCCTTAGAATTAAGGGAAGTTCTATCAAATGTGAACGAAAACCTAAGGGAAAGTGACACGAGTGATATTGAAGGCGACACTGACCAGGGGATACCAGAGGAAGAAAGTGTGATCAGGCCTACCAGGATAACAGCTGTTCAGTCCAGGGCAGGATGGAAGCTCCTCCTGAAGAATGATGCAATTTGAATTGTCTAACAACGAACTCTGCAGTGTGGAAAATATTGGGTATTTTCCGAAAGTTATATTCGATAAACTTTCCAATGTGAAGAGAGACCATTAATGTGTTGTTGTTGGTTTAACATTTATCTGGGCATGAAAATAGAACCATCAGACAGGTGTGAGCAGAGGGTTAGTTAGTTTGATATCTTTATTATGCACTCCATACCCATCCTGTGGGCGGTAGTCAAAAGATTACAGAGGTACATAATGGGTCCAGGGACAGGACCCCAAAGTTTTGATAGCTAATACCTGTTACAAAGGTAATGAACTCACAAGTTACAAAGATAATGAACTCACAAGTTACAAAGGTAATGAACTCACAAGTTACAAAGGTAATAAACTCACAAGTTACAAAGGTAATGAACTCACAAGTTACAAAAGTAATGAACTCACAAGTTACAAAGGTAATGAACTCACAAGTTACAAAGGTAATGAACTCACAAGTTACAAAGGTAATGAACTCACAAGTTACAAAGGTAATGAACTCACAAGTTACAAAGGTAATGAACTCACAAGTTACAAAGGTAATGAATCATGCAAGTAAATTTACTTACTTACGTTTATACATGGTTACAATCATGAACAAATTATAAAGTTTAGTTTGATATCTTTATTATGCACCCCATACCCATCCTGTGGGAAAATTGACCACTGTCTGGAAAATCTTCCAGCTCCTGCCCCCAACATCTTGCTACTGGGGGATTTCAACCTCAGGCACCTAAGATGGAGGAACATTGCAAACAATGTGGTAGCAGAGATAACACCAGGAGGCAGCTCAGATGAAAATTCACACATGCATGAACTTTTAAATCTCTGCACCAAGTTCACCTTAAACCAGCAAATAGTAGAGCCCACAAGATTAGAGAATACGCTGGACCTCATCTTCACCAACAATGATGATCTGATACGAAATGTCATCATATCAAAAACAATATACTCAGATCACAACATAATAGAGGTCCAGACATGCATGCGGGGAGCCCCAAATCAACAAAATGTGATCAGCCGTGAAGGAGCTTTCTCCAAATTCAACTTCAATAACAAAAACATAAGGTGGGACCAAGTAAACCAAGTCCTAAATGATTTAAACTGGGAAGATTGCCTAAGCATCACGGATCCCAACCTATGTCTAGAACAAATTAACTCTGTGGTACTTGAGGTTTGCTCAAGGTAAATTCCCTTAAGGAAAAGGAGGAGAAGATGCAAACTAGAAAGAGAGAGGCGCTCCCTATACAGGTGAAGGCAAAGAATAACGGAGCCGCTACAGGAGGCCAATATCTCTGAAATACGTAGGGAGACACTAGTCAGAGAAATAGCAAACATCGAATTAAAACTAAAGGAATCTTACAGGAATCAAGAGACATGGGAAGAACTAAAAGCCATAAATGAAATTGAAAGAAACCCTAAGTATTTCTTTTCCTATGCAAAATCAAAGTCGAGAACAACAACCAGTATTGGGCCCCTACTTAAACGGGATGGGTCCTACACAGATGACAGCAAGGAAATGAGTGAGTTACTTAAATCCCAGTATGACTCAGTCTTTAGCGAGCCACTAACCAGACTGAAAATCGAAAACCTAAATGATTTTTATGAGAGTGCCACAGAACTTGACAGACGCATGCCTTTCTGACATCACCACGACGCCAAATGACTTCGAAAAGGCAATAAATGACATGCCCATGCACTCTGCTCCAGGCCCAGACTCATGGAACTCCGTGTTCATCAAGAATTGCAAGAAGCCCCTATCACATGCTTTTAACATCCTATGGAGAGGGAGCATGGACACTGGGATCGTCCCGCAGCTACTAAAAACAACAGACATAGCCCCGCTCCACAAAGGGGCAGTAAAGCAATAGCAAAGAACTACAGACCAATTGCGCTAACGTCCCATATCATAAAAATCTTTGAAAGGGTTCTAAGAAGCAAGATCGCCACCCATCTTGATACCCATCAATTGCACAACCCAAGACAGCATGGGTTTAGAGCAGGCCGCTCCTGTCTGTCCCAACTACTGGACCACTACGACAAGGTCCTGGATGCTCTAGAAGATAAACAGAATGCAGAGGTTATATACACAGATTTTGCAAAAGCCTTTGACAAGTGTGACCATGGTGTAATAGCACACAAAATGCGTGATAAAGGAATAACAGGAAAAGTTGGTAGATGGATCTATAATTTCCTAACATGTAGAACACAAAGAGTAGTAGTCAACAGAGTAAAGTCTGAGGCAGCTACTGTGAAAAGCTCTGTTCCACAAGGCACAGTACTTGCTCCCATCCTATTCCTCATCCTCATATCAGACATTGACAGGGATATAAGCCACAGTGCTGTGTCTTCCTTTGCAGATGACACCCGAATCTGTATGAGTGTCCACCGTTGAGGACACTGCAAGACTCCAAGCAGACATGCATGCGGGGAGCCCCAAATCAACAAAATGTGATCAGCCGTGAAGGAGCTTTCTCCAAATTCAACTTCAATAACAAAAACATAAGGTGGGACCAAGTAAACCAAGTCCTAAATGATTTAAACTGGGAAGATTGCCTAAGCATCACGGATCCCAACCTATGTCTAGAACAAATTAACTCTGTGGTACTTGAGGTTTGCTCAAGGCAAATTCCCTTAAGGAAAAGGAGGAGAAGATGCAAACTAGAAAGAGAGAGGCGCTCCCTATACAGGTGAAGGCAAAGAATAACGGAGCGGCTACAGGAGGCCAATATCTCTGAAATACGTAGGGAGACACTAGTCAGAGAAATAGCAAACATCGAATTAAAACTAAAGGAATCTTACAGGAATCAAGAGACATGGGAAGAACTAAAAGCCATAAATGAAATTGAAAGAAACCCTAAGTATTTCTTTTCCTATGCAAAATCAAAGTCGAGAACAACAACCAGTATTGGGCCCCTACTTAAACGGGATGGGTCCTACACAGATGACAGCAAGGAAATGAGTGAGTTACTTAAATCCCAGTATGACTCAGTCTTTAGCGAGCCACTAACCAGACTGCAAATCGAAAACCTAAATGATTTTTTATGAGAGTGCCACAGAACTTGACAGACGCATGCCTTTCTGACATCACCACGACGCCAAATGACTTCGAAAAGGCAATAAATGACATGCTCATGCACTCCGCTCCAGGCCCAGACTCATGGAACTCCGTGTTCATCAAGAATTGCAAGAAGCCCCTATAACATGCTTTTAACATCCTATGGAGAGATAGCATGGACACTGGGATCGTCCCGCAGCTACTAAAAACAACAGACATAGCCCCGCTCCACAAAGGGGGCAGTAAAGCAATAGCAAAGAACTACAGACCAATTGCGCTAACGTCCCATATCATAAAAATCTTTGAAAGGGTTCTAAGAAGCAAGATCGCCACCCATCTTGATACCCATCAATTGCACAACCCAAGACAGCATGGGTTTAGAGCAGGCCGCTCCTGTCTGTCCCAACTACTGGACCACTACGACAAAGTCCTGGATGCTCTAGAAGATAAACAGAATGCAGATGTTATATACACAGATTTTGCAAAATCCTTTGACAAGTGTGACCATGGTGTAATAGCACACAAAATGCGTGATAAAGGAATAACAGGAAAAGTTGGTAGATGGATCTATAATTTCTAACATGTAGAACACAAGTAGTAGTCAACAGAGTAAAGTCTGAGGCAGCTACTGTGAAAAGCTCTGTTCCACTAGGTACGTGCCTCCCATCCTATTCCTCATCCTCATATCAGACATTGACAGGGGATATAGAAGCCACAGTGCTGTGTCTTCCTTTGCAGATGACACCCGTATCTGTATGAGTGTACCGTTGAGGACACTGCAAGACTCAAGCAGACATAAACCAAATCTTTAAATGGGCTGCAGAAAACAATATGAAGTTCAATGATGAGAAATTTCAATTACTCAGATACGGAAAACGTGAAGAAATTAAAAT
>WNWK01039129.1:0-17604 GCA_009830355.1 Cherax destructor
CTTTGGCACCTGTTGATTTTGTGGCTTACGCCACTCTGGATACTGCCGCTTCGAATCACCATGTTGAGTAGTTTGAAGTCTTTCACCAGGTTGACTTGAAGTGAAGTAACGCTGCTCACCAGGTGATTTAGTTGACTGCTGACGAGATTCACCTTCATCTTGACCTTTATTTCTCCACTCAGGAGCTTTTCTTTGACGATCTCTGCTCATACCTGGCTGTTGAGGAAAGAGATAAGACCGCTCGGACAAGGAGCGGTTAGTTTCAAAAGTATCAGCCAACCTGGCTGCTTCAAATTTTCAAAATCAGCGACACCACTTGCCTTGTACCATTTTGTAAAAGCCCTGGTCTGCTGTCTTATGTAGTCAACATAGGACTGACCCAACTGCCTTCTGCTGAGTTTGAATTCTTTCCTATACTTGGCAGGAATACATTGATAAGCCCCAAGAACAGTTTTTTTTACAATGCGATAGTTTCCAAAGTCATCATTTCCCAGGATGGAAGTAAATTCTTGTGCCTTACCAAACAACGCAGTATGCACCAGTGACGCCTAATGAACCTCAGGCCACCCTAAAGCTCGAGCCTGGTTTTCAAATGCTTCAAAAAACTGTTCAGGCTCTGCTTCAGTCTGATGGAATTGCCTCCTCCTTCTCTCTATTAAACTCCTCCTTAGCAAATGCACGCTGTTCTCTAGTTTGTTCAAGAGTGAGTCTGGCTAGTTCAAGCGCCAATGAACCAGACTCGCCTGCCGATAACCCCACACCTGCGACTTGCTGGTTTTGCTCAGGAGTTTTGTCTCTCCCATTTTGTAGAAACCTTAATGGTGACCTACGGTTAACAGCTCCTGTAGAGGGAGAAACATGAGACTGATATGCCATAGTTTCAGTTTGTAGTTTACTCCTTATAATATCACGCAGCTGCACAGCAGTAAGGGTACGCTGGTATTCAACACCAATAGAACGAGCAATACGCCAACAACGCTGTAGAGAGAGTTTGGGCAACTTTAGTAGAGTTAACTCAGACACTAACCGTCTGACTCGAATAGGTGGCATTAACCCCCAACTTAACACGCTGTAGCGCTATGCACGGTACGAATTGCAGTATACTCATACGATGATAGCAGAGCTGACACGCAATAGCAAAGCCAATATGCACACACACCAATAGCAAGGCTGACACGCAATAACAAATCAAAGTGCAGATACTCATACTTCAACTCTAGGCTTATCTCCTGCTCTAAGTCTCCAAATTCAGCTCCGGGACAGGCTACCCATATTACAACCTCAGGTTCAATGGCCTGTTATCCTGAGTGTAAAAGGGAGCTTGGAGCAAAGAAACACAGTAGAAGATGTATTGAACTTGTATTTCCTTCACCAATCAGTTATGAATATATAAGACTTTTGTCTTTTCCTTCACCAAGTAAATAGAAAAGGGCTTTTTACACATATGTACACTATATACAAAGGAGTAGTATTTAGTGCATGCCACGGTTGTCTAGGCTAAACAGCAGCCAAAAGACAGACAATTTTCCACAACCAGCTCTATGCAGGAATTCCAATGACAAACCGCGAGTGGTATCCACGTCACCTTTGTCATTGTTAAACTCGCATTTTAATTGGCTGAACCGAGTCGTTGATTTGATGATGGGGCCCCATCGCCAAACCCTTAACGATGGTTCGCTGGTTGGAGGGGAGCCTATGTGGGTGTGTTTAACATGCTCCGAATAAAGGTTACATACTCTTTGCTTGGTACTGAAAGTGATAATTTAAAGTTAATAGTCTGTAGGTAATGGTAGTTAAAAGAAAAAAATAATGAAAATAAAATTAATAGTTTATAAATACAGTGGACCCTCGGATTTCGTTGAAAATTCTTTCCATAATGCTGTTCGAGTGCCGTTACCAAACAAATTTGTTCCCATAAGGAATAATGTAAATTAGATTACAGTGGTACCCCGGTTTACGATATTTTTTCGTTCCAGAATGCTGTTCAAGTGCCATTACCAAACGAATTTATCCCCATAAGGAATAATGTAAAATAGACTAGTCTTTTTAGACCCCCAAAAATTCACTTACAAAATCATTTAAAAAAATAAACTTACATAAAAGGGCGAGTTTGGAGACCATCGTAAACCGGGGTACCACTGTAATTCGTTTCAGACCCCCAAAAATACACTTACGAAAGCACTTACAGAAATACACTTACATAATTGTTCGAGTTGGGAACTGCTCGTATGTCGATGTACCACTGAAGTAGATTAAAATAAGTAATTATATAATACAGGAATATTGCTAATTCTTATTATGGCACAAGTTTGACAATATAGCTTGCACTGGTTATCTGTTCTATAATAACATTTTATAATAGTAAGCAAGTAATGGTAAATTAAAAAAATAAAAAGTAAAGAATAAAAAGAGGGTTAGTTAGAATTTATTGTAATACGATTATGATGATGCAATATTGTACTGGGTGTAGTATAATGTTATGATAGTGTAATATTGTACTGGGTGTAGTATAATGTTATGATGGTGTAATATTGTACTGGGTGTAGTATAATGTTATGATGATGTAATATTGTACTGGGTGTAGTATAAGCTTATGATGGTGTAATATTGTACTGGGTGTAGTATAATGTTATGATGGTGTAATATTGTACTGGGTGTAGTATTAGGTTATTATGGTGTAATATTGTACTGGGTGTAGTATAATGTTATGATGATGTAATATTGTACTGGTGTAGTATAATGTTATGATGGTGTAATATTGTACTGGTGTAGTATAATGTTATGATGATGTAATATTGTACTGGGTGTAGTATAATGTTATGATGATGTAATATTGTACTGGGTGTAGTATAATGTTATGGTGTAATATTTTACTGGGTGTAGTATAATGTTATGATGTAATATTATACTGGTGTAGTATAATGTTATGATGTAATATTGTACTGGTGTAGTATAATGTTATGATGGTGTAATATTGTACTGGGTGTAGTATAAGGTTATGATGGTGTAATATTGTACTGGGTGTAGTATATAAGGTTATGATGTAATATTGTACTGGGTGTAGTATAATGTTATGATGGTGTAATATTGTACTGGTGTAGTATAATGTTATGATGTAATATTGTACTGGGTGTAGTATAAGGTTATGATGATGTAATATTGTACTGGTGTAGTATAAGGTTATGATGGTGTAATATTGTACTGGGTGTAGTATAATGTTATGATGGTGTAATATTGTACTGGTGTAGTATAAGGTTATGATGGTGTAATATTGTACTGGGTGTAGTATAAGGTTATGATGGTGTAATATTGTACTGGGTGTAGTATAAGGTTATGATGGTGTAATATTGTACTGGTGTAGTATAAGGTTATGATGGTGTAATATTGTACTGGGTGTAGTATAAGGTTATGATGGTGTAATATTGTACTGGGTGTAGTATAAGGTTATGATGGTGTAATATTGTACTGGTGTAGTATAAGGTTATGATGATGTAATATTGTACTGGTGTAGTATAAGGTTATGATGGTGTAATATTGTACTGGTGTAGTATAAGGTTATGATGATGTAATATTGTACTGGGTGTAGTATAAGGTTATGATGATGTAATATTGTACAGTGGTACCTCGACTTACGATATTAATCCGTCAGAGAGGGCATATCTTAAGGCGAAACAATCGTTACTCGAATCAGTTTTCCCCATAAGAAATAATGGAAATAAATTTAATCCGTCCAAGACTTCCAAAAGTAGTTAAATAAAATATTTTTTAGAACTTTTTGACATTAAATAATACACAATTTAATGAAGAATACCTAAATACACATGTAAATATTGTACAATAACATGTCACTTACATTTATTGAAGAGTTGTTGATTTGTGGAGGACGGGAGGAGGGAAGAAGGTGGAGTAGTATGCTAGTGTTTGGAAGGGGAATCCCCTTCCATTAACACTGCAGGTACCAAGTTCTTTTCTGGGGTTACTTCCCTTTTTCTTTTAATGCCACTAGGACCAGCTTGAGAGTCACTGGACGTCTTTCTAACAATAAATTTGTCCAGGGAGCTCTGTGTCTGGCGATTCTTTAAAACATCCCTGAAATGACACACCACTGTGTCATTGTACAGGTTGCCAGCACGGCCTGCAACAGCATGGTTAGGGTGATATTCATCCATAAATGCTTGCACCTTGCTCCACATTCTACAAATCTCTTTAATCAATGAAGAAGGCAATTTCTTCCATCTCTGTTCCACCTCCTCCTCCTCCTCTGAACCATTGTCCTGACCACTGGTCTCTTGTTCCAGTTGCTGTTGAAGCTCTTGCAGATCTTCAGTGGTTAGCTCTTCCTTGTGCTCCTCCACCAACTGTTCCACATCCTCACCACTCACCTCTAACCCCATAGACTTGCCCAATTCCACAATTTCTTCCACAACAGGCTCAGGCTCAGGCTCAGGCTCAGGCTCAGGGTTCTGAGGCTCAGCCCCAAAACCTTCAAAATCCCTCTCTAGGACACAGTCTGGCCACAATTTTCTCCAGGCAGAGTTCAAAGTCCTGGTAGTCACTCCCTCCCAAGCCTTACATAAGAAAGGAGGAACACTGCAGCAGGCCTGTTGGCCCATACTAGGCAGGTCCTTCACAATCCATCCCACTAACAGAATAATTGCCCAACCTAATTTTCAATTCTACCCAAGAAATAAGCTTTGAAGATTCTATTAACTCAAGTGCGAGTCCCACTCAAATCCAACCCCTCTCACTCATGAATTTATCCAACCTAAATTTGAAACTACCCAAGGTCCTAGCTTCAATGACCCTACTAGGCAGACTGTTCCACTCATCAACTACCCTATTTCCAAACCAATATTTTCCTATATCCTTTCTAAATCTAAACTTATCCAATTTGAATCCATTATTGCGGGCTCCCTCTTGGAGAGACATCCTCAAGACCCCACTCACATCCCCCTTATTAACACCCATCCTCCACCTATACACCTCGATCACGCCTCCCCTCATTCCTCGTCTTACAAGCGAATGTAATTTAAGGTCTTCAATCTCTCTTCATACGGAAGATTTCCAATGCTATGAATTAACTTTGTCATTCGTCGCTGAATGTTTTCCAACGAACCCATATCCATTCTGCAACATGGAGACCAGAACTGAGCTGCACAATCCAGGTGAGGCCCCACCAATGATGCACAAAGCTGCAACACAACCGCTGGACTTCTGTTGCCCACACTTCTCGATACAAATCCCAGTAATCTACTTGCCTTATCTCTCACACTTAGGCACCGCTGACCTGGTTTGAGGTTGCTGCCCACCACAACCCCCAGATCCTTCTCGCACTCTGTACGGCCGAGCTCAACATTATCAAGCTGGTAGGTGCCAGGGCCATGAACACTCCCGAGCTCCAGAACCCTGCACCCATCCACATTGAACTGCATCTGCCACTCCTCCGACCAGGAATCGAGTTTGTCCAAATCCTCCCGAAGCTCCGTGACATCCACGTCCGAATCGACCATCCCACCCATCCTCGCGTCATCAGCGAACTTGCTCATATCACCAGTAATTCCCTCGTCAAGGTCATTTATATATATTATAAACAACAACGGGCCCAAAACCGATCCCTGTGGAACGCCACTTGTTACAGATCCCCACTCAGATTTAACCCCATTAATGCACACCCTCTGCTTCCTATTGGTGAGCCATGACTCGATCCATGAAAACACTTTTCCTCCAATGCCGTGAGCAGCCACTTTCTTTAACAGTCTCTGATGTGGTACTCTATCAAAAGCCTTACTAAAATCCAAATAAACAATATCGAATTCTTTATCATGATCAACTGCCTCAAAAGCCTTACTGAAAAAAGTTAATAAATTAGTTAGGCAGGAACGGCCCCTGGTGAATCCATGTTGAGTATCATTAATCAAATTATGCCTATCGAGATGGCTTCTTATGTTATCAGCTATAATCGACTCTAATAATTTGCCTACAATTGAAGTTAGACTTATTGGGCGGTAATTTGATGGTAACGACTTGTCCCCTGTTTTAAAAATAGGAATTACATTAGCCATCTTCCACGTATCAGACACTACACCTGTTTGAAGAGATAGGTTAAAAATGTTAGTTAAGGGTTCACAGAGTTCAATTTTGCATTCCTTAAGAACCCTTGAAAAAAGCTCATCAGGGCCTGGCGATTTATTTTGCTTCAAACGGTCTATCTGTTTGATAACCATTTCGCTAGTGACTGTGATACTACATAATTTATCTTCTTCAGGCCCACTAAAATACCTAATTCTTGGGATATTATTAGTGTCTTCCTGAGTGAAAACCGAGAGAAAATAATTATTAAAAATAGAGCACATTTCATTCTCTTTGTCAGTAAGATACCCATAATTATTTTTAAGGGGACCTATCTTATCTCTAACTTTTGTTCTATACACCTGGAAAAAACTTACCTATAAGGTTTACACAATGCAGCATATGGAAATGTTTTTTCCAAAATTCTCTTAGGGTTATATTCATGTCTGTGGTCACATCAAAGCACTTTTGAAACATTGCTTTGGTGTAGAGTTTTTTAAAGTTGGAAATGACCTGCTGGTCCATGGGCTGGAGGAGAGGAGTGGTATTAGGGGCAAGAACTTCACTTTGATGAATTTAAACTCCTCCACAATTTTCTCTACCAAGTTTGGAGGATGACAAGGAGCATTGTCCATTATCAGGAGGCACTTAAGTGGCAAATTATTGTCCAATAGATATTTCTTCACACTGGGGCCAAACACGCCATTGAACCACTCTAAGAAAATGTCCTTTGTGACCCATGCCTTTTTGTTAGACTTCCACATCACACACCAGTTAGACTTGCTGACACCGCATCTGCCAAACACTCGGGGATTTTCAAAAGATACACCAGTAAAGGCTTCACTTTGCAATCACCACTGGCATTAGCACAAAGCATCAAAGTTAGCCTGTCTTTCATAGGCTTATGTCCTGGCTGTGCCTTTTCCTCCTGAGTAATGTAGGTCCTGTTGGGCATTTTCTTCCAAAACAGGCCTGTTTCATCACAATTAAACACTTGTTGGGGAGGAATTGTTCAGCCTCTATGTACTCCTGGAATTCAGGCACATATTTTTCAGCCGCAATTTTGTCAGAACTGGCTGTCTCACCATGCCTCACAACACTATGTATGCCACTTTGATTCTTAAATTTGTGAAACCAGCCTCTGCTGGCTTTAAATTCGCTCACTTCAGCACTCGTTGCAGGCATTTTCTTAACGAGATCATCATGCAACTGCCTTGCTTTTCACATATTATTGCCTCGAAACAGTATCTCCTGCTAACTGTTTCTCGTTGATCCACACAAACAACAACCTTTCCACATCTTCCAGCACTTGTGGTCTGTGTTTTGTGATCACAGATGAACCTTTGCAACAACAGCTTCCTTGATTTTACTTGAATTTTCTTGGCCACAATGGTAGCGATGGTAGAAAAGGGTTTACCATACAGCCTGGCCAGCTCACTGATACGCACTCCACTTTCATATTTTTCTATTAACTCCTTCTTCAGTTCTATCGTACATGTATTTCTGTTCCTCTTTGCCACAGGCTTACCACTAGGATCTTTCCTTGGACCCATGGTAGCTTATTTAGCAGTTGCAAGCACTAAAAACAGTGGAATAATGACAATATACTGGTATGAATGCGTGGGTGTGGTGGGTGGTCGCTCTCGCTTGTAAACAATAGCACACTGACGCTCCCTGGAGTGCGCGCTCAGCTGGGCGCCAGCGGACACGTCCGGTACGAATGTCGTTAACCGAAGCAAACATCGTTAACCGCAATCATTGTTTTTACATCATAAATATCGTTAACCGAAAATATTTTCATAAGTGCTTTTGCAAGTGTATTTTTGGGGGTCTGAAATAGACTAACCTACGTGACATTATTTCTTAAGGAAGTAAATTCGTTCGGTAATAACACTTGAGCAGCATTCTGGAAAGAATTTTCGCGAAAACCAAGGGTCCACTGTATTTCTTATGGAAAATAAGGTTTCAAATAACGAAGTTTTTGTGTTAAGGTCTAGCTCCTGGAACAGATTAAGATCGTTAATCGAGGGACCACTGTACAGTGGACCCCCGAGTATCGTAATTAATCCGTTCCAGGAGCTATTACTTAACACGAAGTTTACGAAATTCGAACCCTTATTTCCCATAAAAAATAATGTAAATACAATTAATCCGTTCCACAAAAAAATATTCACATATAAAATAATTAAATATAAATATATATATATATAAATATATATACAGTGGTACCCCGACTTACGATGGTCCCCAAACTCACCCTTTTATGTAAGTTTATTTTTTTAAATGCTTTTGTAAGTGTAATTTTGGGGGTCTAAAAGGACTAGTCTATTTTACATCATTTCTTATGGAGATAAATTCGTTTGGTAATGGCACTTGAACAGCATTCTGGAATGAAAAAATATCGTAAGTCGGGTACCACTGTATAATTATAATATATATATATATATATATATATATATATATATATATATATATATATATATATATATATATATATATATATATATATATTATATAATATATTTTATAAATATATATATATATATATATATATATATATATATATATATATATATATATATATATCAGTGGTACCCGGTTTACGATGGTCCCCAAACTCACCCTTTTATGTAAGTTTATTTTTTAAATGCTTTTGTAAGTGTAATTTTGGGGGTCTAAAAGGACTAGTCTATTTTACAACTTTTCTTAAGGAGATAAATTCGTTTGGTAATGGCACTTGAACAGCATTCTGGAATGAAAAAATATCGTAAACCGGGGTACCACTGTATATATATATATATATATATATATACATATATACATACATACATACATACATACATACATACATACATACATACATACATACATACATACATACATACACACACACACACATACATACATACATTTACCTATCTTTATTGAAGAGTTGCAGGCATCTGGAAGATAGGGTAATGAGGTAATGAGTAATGAAGGTCCTCTTGGGCATTTTCTTCCAAAACAGGCCTGTTTCATCACAATTAAACACTTGTTGGGGAGGAATTCTTCAGCCTCTACGAAGGGAAATCCCAACTCCCTGCATGAATGCTAAACTCCCTGCATCAATGCTAAACTCCCTGCATCAATGCTAAACTCCCTGCATCAATGCTAAACTCCCTGCATCAATGCTAAACTCCCTGCATCAATTCTAAACTCCCTGCATCAATGCTAAACTCCCTGCATCAATGCTAAACTCCCTGCATCAATGCTAAACTCCCTGCATCAATGCTAAACTCCCTGCATCAATGCTAAACTCCCTGCATCAATGCTAAACTCCTGCATCAATGCTAAACTCCCTGCATCAATGCTAAACTCCCTGCATCAATGCTAAACTCCCTGCATCAATGCTAAACTCCCTGCATCAATGCTAAACTCCCTGCATCAATGCTAAACTCCCTGCATCAATGCTAAACTCTCTGCATGAATACTACACTCCCTGCATGCCTGCTAAACTCCCTGCATGAATGCTAAACTCCCTGCATGAATGCTAAACTCCCTGCATGAATGCTAAACTCCCTGCATGAATGCTAAACTCCCTGCATGAATGCTAAACTCCCTGCATGAATGCTAACTCCCTGCATGAATGCTAAATTCCCTGCATGAATGCTAAACTCCCTGCATGAATGCTACACTCCCTGCATGCCTGCTAAACTCCCTGCATGCCTGCTACACTCCCTGCATGAATGCTACACTCCCTGCATGAATGCTACACTCCCTGCATGAATGCTACACTCCCTGCATGAATGCTACCACAGGGGTGCCACTAGGAAGCTTCTTTGGACCCATGGTGACTTATTTCACAGTGACAATCACTAAACCACCAAAAAAGACACCAAATGTATTGTGAATGTTTGAAAGAGCACGCTGGGTAATGTTCTCTCAATGGTAAACAAGCTTCACTGGCGGGCGTCCTGCGCAGGCGCGGAGCAGGCGGACAGGTCTAATACGTTATGAAACACGAGCCAGTTTACGATTCTCGAAATCAAAAAAAGCTTACGAAACATGATTTTTACGAAATAAGAACCTAATGAAACTCGGGGGTCCACTGTATTGTAATAAACAAAATAGAGGAAATCAGCTCTAATATACATTATTTAGGTATGCATACTGGTCAGAGAACCTGTCATAAGTCCGAGGCGTCGGTAAACGAGTACGTAGCTAAGCGAGGAGAAGCTGTATTTAGGTATGAATATTGGTCAGAGAGCTCGTCGTAAGTCTGAGGCGTCGGTAAACGAGTACGTCGCTAAGTGAGGAGAAGCTGTATTCCGAATAGAGATGACACAGCAAGTTACTTGCATTACAATACAAATAAAATGGGACAAGAGATGTTGTACAGTAGACCATCAATTAACATGTGTCCCTCTAACACGATTTCAATAATAAAGTGGAGCCCCGAGTATCAGCCGTAATCCGTTCCAGGAGCTAGGCCTCAACTCGAACTGGCTGAAAGTCAAACTAATATTTCCCATAAGAAATAATGTAAATACAATTAATCCATTTCCACCCAAAAATATTCACAAAAAAAAATAATTTTTTTAAAGAATAAATACTATAGTTTTACATACAGAAAACAATGAGAAATAAATATAAAGCACTAATTTTAATGGATAAATGAACATTTAAATCAGTTTTACCTTTATTGAAGACTCTTGTTGGTGTATGAGAGAGGCAGGAGAGTTTGTTTGGAGGCAGGACAAGATAGCCCTTCAATATGACACTAATATAAACTCTATGGCTTATTTATCTAGAACAATTCATCTAATGGCAAGTGAGTGTAAAACGAAAGCCTGTAATTGTTTTACATGATGGTAGGATTGCTGGTGTCTTTTTTCTGTCTCATAAACATGCAAGATTTCAGGTATGTCTTGTTACTTCTACTTACACTTAGGTCACACTACACTTTCATGTACAGTAGGCCCTCATTTAGCACGGTAGTTACGTTCCTGAAAACGTCGTGTTAGCTAAAATCGTGTTAGATAATTAAAAGAACTTATGGGAAAAATAGGGTTACGTTCCTGAGAGTCCCCAAAAAGCCAAACAAGTTTTTTTTAGACCAACAGATCTTACAAATATAAAAGAGAATATGTAATTGTAGTTCATTATCGTGATGTATTATGTTGTTTTTACTGCTTAAGACTACAAATGTAACAGAAATAATAGTATTTACCTTAAATTGTGGGTGCTGATGTTTGTGGATGATTGTGAAGAGAGTGGAGAGTTATGCTGTGGCCCTACTGGGCTGAGGTGGATAGTAGAGATTCTGGAACTGAAGTCGATGGTTGTACTGAGTGTCTCTAACTTTAATAAAGTCATTTAGTAAGTCAGTCAAGTCATTCAGTAAGTCAGTCAAGTCATTCAGTAAGTCAGTCAAGTCATTCATTAAGTCAGTCAAGACATTCAGTAAGTCAGTCAAGACATTCAGTAAGTCAGTCAAGTCATTCAGTAAGTCAGTCAAGTCATTCAGTAAGTTAGTCAAGACATTCAGTAAGTCAGTCAAGACATTCAGTAAGTCAGTCAAGTCATTCAGTAAGTCAGTCAAGTCATTCAGTAAGTCAGTCAAGTCATTCAGTAAGTCAGTCAAGTCATTCAGTAAGTCAGTCAAGTCATTCAGTAAGTCAGTCAAGTCATTCAGTAAGTCAGTCAAGTCATTCAGTAAGTCAGTCAAGTCATTCAGTAAGTCAGTCAAGTCATTCAGTAAGTCAGTCAAGTCATTCAGTAAGTCAGTAAAGTCATTCAGTAAGTCAGCCCATTCAGTAAGTCAGTTAAGTCATTTAGTAAGTCAGTCAGTCAAGTCATTCAGTAAGTCAGTCAAGTCATTCAGTAAGTCAGTCAAGACATTCAGTAAGTCAGTCAAGACATTCAGTAAGTCAGTCAAGACATTCAGTAAGTCAGTCAAGACATTCAGTAAGTCAGTCAAGTCATTCAGTAAGTCAGTCAAGTCATTCAGTAAGTCAGTCAAGTCATTCAGTAAGTCAGTCAAGTCATTCAGTAAGTCAGTCAAGTCATTCAGTAAGTCAGTCAAGTCATTCAGTAAGTCAGTCAAGTCATTCAGTAAGTCAGTCAAGTCATTCAGTAAGTCAGTAAAGTCATTCAGTAAGTCAGCCCATTCAGTAAGTCAGTTAAGTCATTTAGTAAGTCAGTCAGTCAAGTCATTCAGTAAGTCAGTCAAGTCATTCAGTAAGTCAGTCAAGACATTCAGTAAGTCAGTCAAGACATTCAGTAAGTCAGTCAAGACATTCAGTAAGTCAGTCAAGACATTCAGTAAGTCAGTCAAGTCATTCAGTAAGTTAGTCAAGACATTCAGTAAGTCAGTCAGTCAAGTCATTCAGTAAGTCAGTCAGTCAAGTCATTCAGTCAAGTCATTCAGTAAGTCAGTCAGTCAAGTCATTCAGTAAGTCAGTCAGTCAAGTCATTCAGTCAGTCAATTCATTCAGTAAGTCAGTAAGTTATCCTAGGTTCTCTAGGATAACACTGGGTTATCCTAGGTTCTCTAGGATAACAGCATTAAACACTTGTTGTGGATCATAGCCACCCTTAGTAGGACCCCCACTGACTCAGTGGTTTAACCTACCGCAGGCGACCGCACGCTCAAATTTTTTCCCCTCCAGCGAATCGCGTAATATAAGGTTTACGTCGTGTTAGATAAAAATGTGCCGCAATTCTTCAATCGCGTAATACCCAAAACGCGCAACATAAAGTCGTGCTAAATGAGGGTCTACTGTACAAGCATATATATACACACTCCTCTAGGTTTTCTTCTATTTTCTTACTAGTTCTTGTTCTTATTTCCTCTTATCTCCATGGGGAAGTGAAACAGAATTCTTCCTCCGTAAGCCATTCGTGTCGTAAGAGTCGACTAACATGCCGGGAGAAAGGGGCTAGTAACCCTTTCTCCTGTATACATTACTAAAGTTAAAAAGAGAAATTTTTGTTTTTCTCTTTGGGCCACCCCGCCTTGGTGGGAAACAGCCAATTTCTTGAACGAAGAAAGAAGAATTCATCTAATATGACATAATAAACAATATTAATAACATAGAAACATGATATATACTACTCTAGAATGAATAAAATATGTCATTATGTATGAGAGGACTGGTGGTAATGTTATTGTTGTTGGGTTTATAAGGGCCACTGACCATAAGCCGTACATATAGTGGTGGTGGTAGGCTGCAGTAGAAGCCACCACCATTATTCACACTGAAACAATGTACAGTGGACCCGCGAGTTTCGTAAACCCTGGAAATCGTACATTTATGTAAGTATAATATTGTAAGTGCTTGTGGAAAAGTATTTTTGGGGGTCTGAAATAGACTAACCTACGTGACATTTTTCCTAAGGAGTAAATTCGTTGGTAATGGCACTTGAGCAGACTTCAGGAGTGAAGTTTTACAAAATTCGGGGTCCACTGTACAGTGGACCCTGAGTAACGAAAATCTTCATTCCATAAGCCTGCTCAAGTGCCATTACGAGCAATTACCCTAACCCTTTCAGGGTTATTGACGTACTAGTACGGCTTACGCCCTGGGGTTATTGACGTACTAGTACGCCTAAATTCTAGCGCCCTCAAATCAAGCAGAAACAGGCTGTTAGGCCTAGATGTGATAGAATGGGTCTGTGCGTTCAGTGTGCGCAGTATAAAACAATTCCTGCACCACACAGTGCATAATGAGGAAAATAAAACTCTGACCGTGTTTTTGGTTTAAAACAGCGACTTTGCAGTCTATTTTTGTATGAGTATTTATTGATGTATTCTCGTTTTCTTGGTCTCATTTGATAGATTGGAAGATATATTACAGAAATAGAGATGATTTTGATTGGTTTGACAACGACAAGTACCTTGAAATTGAGCTCAAAGTAGTGAAAATGTTCGATTTTTGCGATGTTCAAGAGTAAACAAATCACACCATGCATCCAATACACATCAACTGGCGAGTCTAATATTCATGCCAAGTGCTATAATATTATTTATACCATTTTACAATGATGCAGTTGTATACATAACAGTAAATCTTCTATTTGTTTGCAGAATAAAAATTCAAAATGAAAAGCAAAAGTAATGTAAGAGGGGCCTGGAAACGTGACAAATGAACAGAAGACGTTATTTTAGTGCCAGGAATGTCTGCCTTGTTTATTCTGGACATTATTTTGAAATTGGCATCGTTTGAAATTTGTGTGAAATTGGCCAAATTGCCATCTTCTGACCACTATTTTAGGTAGTTGTAATAGGTAAATAGGCGGTTTCTTGTATTCAATCGATAGAAGAAATGGAGTTCTAGCGAAATAACTCTAATTTTATTTGCCTGAAACATTGGAATTTGCCGAAAATAGGGCTCAAAGTGGCGAAATCGCCGATGCGTAAGTGTCATGGCTGCCGCTAACTCGCGAAGCATAATTCCGTTAGTTTTCGATCAAATTTCATAATTTTGTGGCGTTATGATCGGAAAAGATTCTCTATCATTTCATAAGAAAAAATAATTTTTTATTTTTTTAAATTCTTGGACCCTGAGAACGAGTTTTGGAGACCCCCTTGGACCCTGAAAGGGTTAAGGAATAATGTCACATAGGTAAGTCTATTTCAGGCCCCCAAAAATACACTTCCACAAGCACTTACAATATTATACTTACATAATTGTACGATTTCTGGGGTGTTCGTTACTCGGGGGACCACTGTACGTAATTTATAAATAAGAAATATTTACACTTTAATTTTTTTTCTTTTTTTATTAACACATCGGCCGATTCCCACCAAGGCAGGGTGGCCCGAAAAAGAAAAATTTTCATCATCATTCACTCCATCACTGTCTTGCCAGAGGGGTGCCTTACACTACAGTTATAAAACTGCAACATTAACACCCCTCCTTCAGAGTGCAGACACTGTACTTCCCATCTCCAGGACTCAAGTCCAGCCTGACGGTTTCCCTGAATCCCTTCATAAATATTACTTTCCTCACACTCCAACAGCACGTCAAGTATTAAAAACCATTTGTCTCCATTCACTCCTATCAAATACGCTCACACATGCTTGCTGGAAGTCCAAGCCCCTCGCACACAAAACCTCCTTTACCCCCTCCCTCCAACCTTTCCTAGGCCGACCCCTACCCTGCCTTCCCTCCACTACAGATTTATACACTCTCAAAGTCATTCTGTCTCGTTCCATTCTCTCTACATGTCTGAACCACCTCAACAACCCCTCCTCAGCTCTCTGGATAATAGTTTTGGTAATCCCGCACCTCCTCCTAATTTCCAAACTCCGAATTCTCTGCATTATATTCACACCACACATTGACCTCAGACATGACATCTCCACTGCCTCCAGCCTTCTCCTCATTGCAACATTCAAAACCAATGCTTCACACCCATATAAAGAGTGTTGGTATAACTATACTCTCATACATTCCCCTCTTTACTTCCATGGACAAAGTTCTTTGCCTCCACAGACTCTGAAGTACTCCACTTACCCTTTTCCCCTCATCAATTCTATGATTCACCTCATCCTTCATAGGCCCATCTGCTGACATGTCCACTCCCAAATATCTGAATACATTCACCTCCTCCATACTCTCTCCCTCCAATCTGATATCCAATCTTTCGTCACCTAATCTTTTTGTTATCCTCATCACCTTACTCTTTCCTGTATTCACTTTCAATTTTCTTCTTTTACACACCCTACCAAATTCATCCACCAACCTCTGCAACTTCTCTTCAGAATCTCCCAAAAGCACAATGTCATCAGCAAAAAGCAACTGTGACAACTCCCACTTTGTATTTGATTCTTTATCTTTCAACCCCACACCTCTTGCCAAGACCCTCGCATTCACTTCTCTTACAACCCCATCTATAAATATATTGAACAACCACGGTGACATCACACATCTTTGTCTAAGGCCCACTTTTACTGGAAAATAGTCCGTCCCCCTCCCTCCTACACACTCTAACCTGAGCCTCACTATCCTCATAAAAATTCTTCACTGCTTTCAGTAACCTACCTCCTATTCCATACACCTGCAACATCTGCCACATTGCCCCCCTATCCACCCTATCATACGCCTTTTCCAAATCCATAAATGCCACAAAAACCTCTTTACCCTTATCCAAATACTGTTCACCTATATGTTTCACTGTAAACACTTGGTCTACACACCCCCTACCTTTCCTAAAGCCCCCTTGTTCATCTGCTATCCTGCTTTCTGTCTTACTCTTAATTCTTTCAATAATAACTCTACCATACACTTTACCAGGTACACTCAACAGACTTATTCCCCTATAATTTTTGCACTCTCTTTTGTCCCCTTTGCCTTTATACAAAGGAACTATACATGCTCACTGCCAATCCATAGATACCTTACCCTCTTCCATACATTTATTAAATAATAGCACCAACCACTACAAAACTATATCCCCACCTGCTTTTAACATTTCTATCTTTATCCCATCAATCCCAGCTGCCTTACCCCCTTTCATTCTACCCACTGCCTCACGAACTTCCCCCACACTCACAACTGTCTCTTCGACACTCCTACAAGATGTTATTCCTCCTTGACCTATACACGAAATCACAGCTTCCCTGTCTTCATCAACATTTAACAACTCCTCAAAATATTCCCTCCATCTTCCCGATACCTCTAACTCTCCATTTAATAACTCTCCTCTCCTATTTTTAACTGTCAAATCCATTTGTTCCCTAGGCTTCCTCAACTTATTAATCTCACTCCAACAAAATTTGTTGGTAACATCTCACCCACTCTCTCATTTGCTCTCTTTTTACATTGCTTCACCACTCTCTTAACCTCTCTTTTTCTCTCCATATACTCTTCCCTCCTTGCATCACTTCTACTTTGTAAAAACCTCTCATATGCTAACTTTTTCTCCCTTACTACTCTCTTTACATCATCATTCCACCAGTCGCTCTTCTTCCCTCTCACACCCACTTGCCTGTAACCACAAACGTCTGCTGAACACTCTAACATTACATTTTTAAATCTACCCCATACATCTTCGACCCCATTGCCTACACTCTCACTAGCCCATCTATCCTCCAATAGTTGGTTATATCTTACCCTAACTGCCTCCTCCTTTAGTTTATAAACCTTCACCCCCCTTACATACTGCTTCTATTTTTTCCCTTTTATCCCATCTACCTTTTGTTCCCCCCCGTAGCTATAACTAAAAAGTGATCTGATATATCTGTGGCCCTCTATAAACTGTACATCCTGGGAAATCTACTTAACAGTCTTTTTTCTACCAATACGTAGTCCAACAAACTACTGTCATTACGCCCTACATCATATCTTGTATACTTATTTATCCTCTTTTCTTAAAATATGTATTACCTATAACTAAAACCCCCTTTTTATACAAAGTTCAATCAAAAGGGGTCCCCTTATCATTTACACCCGGGACCTCAAACTTACCTACCACACCCCTCTACACGTTTCTCCTACTTTTTGCATTTAATTTATAAATAAGAAATACAGTGGAACCCCACTTATGAGT
>WNWK01039130.1:0-17603 GCA_009830355.1 Cherax destructor
AACACTGAAGTGAGCTGCAGTTTTTTGAACTATTCTTCAATGTTGATAAATTATTTGGGAAAGAACCAAGATTTTGATTATACCATGGCAAATACAATGATTTCACCAGTCAAGACTACACCAATGGAAGCAGACAACTGTGGCTGAAATGATTTTTTTTTAAAATTTTAAACTTTTTAAGCATAACATCAAATCTACTGGTCCACAGACGCCTGATTTCCCCCCCTCCCGTGATATTATCCCAGTGAAAGATTTATCCTTATTACTTATGCTAACTTTTTGACAAAACAAGGCCTGACAGAAATGACAGGTTATACAAGATTGGGAAATTTTTTTCACATATCTGAAACAGAAGTTCAACATGTTTTTACCCTTTTAAAAATCTTGTAATTGATGGTTTTTTTTTTTCCAAGATAGAATGTCATTCAAGGAGTGTATACTGAGCAAGAGGAAATACTTCAATATCAAATTATTTGATTTGGACGTGACAGTGGCCGGATTGGATATAACTGTATACAGGGACCTCGGTTAACGAATACCCCGAAATGGCTTTATGTAAGTATAATTTTGTGTTCTTGTGAAGTTTTTGGGGGTCTGAAAAACAACCTACTGACATTTTTTTTTAAGGACGTAAATCTCCGGGAGGCACTTGAGCAGGTTTGCAATAATTTTTTTTTGTTAACCGGGGTCCACTGTACATGGGAAGTGAAACATGGAAGATCCCGGGGAAGTTTTGGGGGATCTTGGGTGACAAGTGAGAACAATGATGGAACCTTTCGGGGGGAACATTAAAACTGATAACTGATAAAAACATATGTGGTTTTAGACAGCAACCCCCCGGGGGAGGCCAGCCTGCCAAGTGAGTGAAAACAAAAGTCTGAATTGTTTTTATGAAGGAGGGTTCTTTTTTTCTATAAAATAAAAGATTTAGGTACCTTTTTTCTCCTTGGCCACTAAATTTTTGGAAGAATAAAAACCCCCCTCTTTTTTCTTCTTTTTCTTATAGTTCTGTTCTTATTTCCTCTCCCATGGGGGGGAAAAAATTTTTTCCCTCCAAGCATGTGTGCCAAGAGGCTTTAAATGCCGGGAGCGGGGGGAGAACCCCCTTCTCCTTAAAATTTTTTAAATGAAAAGGGAAACGTTTTTCCTTTTGGGCCCCGGGGGGAAAAGGCCAAAAGGGGAAAGAAAAAGGGATTGCTGGTGTCTTTTTCCCATAAACAAAAAAGATTTAGGAGCTTGTTACTTCTACTTACACTTAGGCATACACATTCATGTACAAGCATATATATATAAAACACACCCTTGGGTTTTCTTCTAGATATAGTTCTGTTCTTATTTCCTTATCTCCGGGGGGAAGGGGAAAAATTCTTCCGTGATGCATTTTTGAGCCTAAAAAGTTGGGAAAGGGGAAACCCCTTCTCCTGATAATTATAAAGTTAAAAAGAAAAATTTTTTGTTTTTTTTTTGGGCCACCCCCCTTGGTGTAAAGGCCTTTTTGAAAGAAGAAAGAACTGGTAGTAGGTAAAAAGAACTGGTAGTAGGTCGGTAGACAGAATGCCAGGAGGTACTCCATATCAAGCGAGTGTAAAACGGAAACCTGTATTTTTTTTTTTTTAGGATTGCTGGTGTCTCTTCTGTTTCATAAACATGCAAGATTTAACGTCTTGTTTTTTCTTTTTACACTTGGTCACATTTATGATGTACAAGCATATTTATACACACCCCTCTGAGTTTTCTTCTATTTTCTTACTTGACTTGAGCCCGGGGAAAGGGAAGCAATGCTTGCACTTTAAAGGGGGGTTTTGGGGTTTTGGGCAGTTTGGAGGGACTTCTCAACTGCATATCTGAGACTCTAAAGACAGTGATTTGTATGAGTGAGGTGAAAGTGTTGAATGATAATGGTATTTTTTTTTTGGGGTTTTCTCTTTTTGGGTCACCCTGCTCGGGGGAGACGACCGACATGTTGAAAAAAATTCCATGGGAAAGTGGAACAGAATTTTCCTCCGTGCCCCGCGTGTCGTAAGAGGGCTTTAAACCCGGAGCAAGGGGAGAACCCCCTCCTGTATACATTATTAAAGCATAAAAAGAAACTTTTTTTTTTCTTTGGGCCACCCTGCCTCTATGGGTTTTGGTGGTTTGTTGAAAGAAGAAAGAACTGGGGCACAAGCCCTTATTCAAATTTTCAGTAAATAAGACATTTTTGGGACAGTGCATTCAAACGTAAACATATGCCCAGGTTCCGGGCATGTACTGGTGAGGGCAGGTGTTTTTTGCCAATGGCAATCGGGGATGAAAACTGATGTCATGTTGTTGACATCCATTCAGTGGCAAGGTGGACAGTGGACCCTGAACCTACCAAAACCCAAGTGATTGACAAAAACATGCATTTCAAGAAATTATGCAAAGTGGCTTTTATTGGTTCGTAAGAGCAATGGTACATGAAACTTTCTTCCATCTCAAATGAAGACGGAAACAGATCCGAAGGGGGAAATTTTTTTTGTTTGTCATCAGAAAAAAATTTAAAGTACCGGCCAAACACCCGCAAAAAAAACCATCCACAAACTGATTATTAAACCAAACTACATTTGAAGTGGAAGGGATCATTCCAATACAATTCCTTCAACTAAAAAGAAATGGGCTCAGAAGAGATGTTATTCTGTGCAATACAAAACGAGGCCACAAAGAGCAGACACTTTTTATGTGGGGAAGAGACACCACTGTGCATACACCATGTTTCAAAGATTCCAAGACTGAACAGTTCAGCAAATGTCCAAAATAATTTTAAATACAGAGCCCCCAATACCCCCCGGGGATACATTCCAAGGACCTGCCGGGATACCAAAACTGAAGAATGCAGAAACCCTTATATAAGTCCTATACATACTGTTATAAAATTGAAAAAGCACAAAAAAGAATTATCACTTTTTCACTGATGGGAAGAACTTCGGGTTTTTTACTGTGAAGAACGCCCGTTCTCTTTTATTTGGGACCATTTTTGCAAAATTAAGAGGTATGTATTTTTGGGCCACAGTAAACAGTGCAGTGCAGTGTTTGAATAAAATGAGTGTATATAGTATATTTATGCAAATTTCCTTTTCCCCAAAAAATTACTGGAAAAAGTACAGTGGACCCCGACTAAGAAAGGATCATATAACGAAAATCAAAAAAAAGTTTTTTTTGTTCGTAGCAAAAAGGGGGTCATGTAGCAAACATATTAGCCTGTCCCCTCCCGCGCCTGCCCTGCGCAGGACGCCAGTCAAGCATTGTTTACCATTGAGAGAACATTACCCAGGACTCTTTCAAACATTCACAATAAATTTGTTGTTTTTTTGGTTTAGTGATTGTCACTGTGAAATAAGTCCCCATGAGTCCAAAGAAGCTTCCTAGTGGCACCCTGTGGTAGAGAGAAGGAGGAACACCATCAATGAAGAAAAGATTGTTAAAAATATGAGATGGCGTACATCTGAGTGAGCTTCCAAGATGTACAAAAAAAGTGATCTACTATCGGCACATCCTGGCAAAGAGAAATGAGATCGGGAAAGTTGCAAAAGGGGTTGATATGTTAACAAAAAAATTTAAAAAACAGTGGAGGGGGCTGAGAAGTTGTTGGGTGTGGATCAAAAAAAACAGATGGGGGGTGATAGTATTTCCATGGCAAAATTTTGGGAAAAGGCAAGGAAGTTGCAGAGACTTAAAGACAATGCCTGGAAAAAGGGGGTGGGAAGTGTTTTAAAGCCAGCAAAGGCTGGTTTGACAGGTTTGAAACGAGGGCATACACAGTGTTGTGAGGCATGGGGGGGCGGCTCAGACAAACGTACTGAAAAATTTTGAGGAATTCAAGGGGTTTGAGACACTAAAAAAATTAAACCCCCAAAAAAGGGAACAGTAAGAATTTAAAAGAGGGGGTTTTTATTTTTTTCCCTTCAACCCCCACAGGACAGGTGGGGGCAGGGGGGGCAGGCAGTCTGCCTGCCATAAAACCCCTTCCACCCGTCCTGTGTGTTATTGTGACTTTGAAAGGTCCAAGTCGGGGAAAGCGCAAGCTCCTCTCTTTTTTTATGGGGGGTGTGCACTGTTCCAGTCAGGGATTGTGCCTTTTTTTTTTTTTTTTTTTTTAATGTTTAATTTGATGAAACAGGCCTGTTTTGGAAGAAAAGCCCAACAGGACCTTCATTACTCAGGAGGAAAAGGCAAAACCCAGACACAAGCCAATGAAAGACAGGCTAACTTTATATGTTAATAGTGGGTTTTTAAAATGAAGCCTTTCTGGTGTATCACTGAAAATCCCAGAGCCTTCAAGAAACACAGTGTTAACAAGAATAAATTGTGTGTGCATTGGAAGGCTAACACCAAGGATGGGTCACTACGGACATTTTCAAGGAATGGTTGACTGGAGTGTTTGGCCCTAGTGTGAAGAAATACCTACTGAAAAGAAATTGGGACCAAGTGCCTCCTGGTACTGGACAATGCCCTGTCATCCTCACCCGGAAGAGTTGTTGCCTGACAACTTCATCCCCTCAGTGAATTCTTGCCTCCAACACCACTCCTCTTATCCAGCCCATGGACCAGCAGGTCATTGCAAACTTCAAGAAACTGTACACCAAAGCAGTGTTTCAGAAGTGCTTTTAAGGACCAAACTTGAATTGACCCTAAGAGAGTTCTGGAAAAAAAATTGGATTGCATAGGCCTTATAGGTAAGGTTGGGAGGAAGGATCCGGACTTTGAACTCTGCTTGGAGACCACTGTGGCCCGGTTTGTTGAAATGAGGGGTTTTTTAAAGGGTTTGAGGGGGACCCCGACCCTGACGTTTTTTTTTGTTGTGGAAGATTTTTGGGAAATATTGTGGAATTTTGGGAAGTCCCTGGGGGTTGGGGGTGAGTGGTGAGGATGTGGAAGAGTTGGTGGAGGAGCACAGTGTAGAGCTAAAACTGAAGAGCTGCAAGATTTTCACTGGAAACCAGACCATAGCTGAGGTTATTGCTTCACAGGAGGGGGGAGAGAGAGAGAAAGAGGTCCTTTTGGAAAAAAGGGGAATGGGGAATGGTTTACAAATTTTTTTTAAAAAAAAACCCCCCTGGGGTAAATGAGCCATCTGTAACCATTTTGTGAAGAGCCATGTTGCATTGGAAAGTATTAAAAAGTCGCCAGAAACAGAGGACTGGGGACATTTTTTTTACCAGGCAGGGGTCTAGTGACTCAAGCTGGCCAGGGCAAAAAGACCAAAAGGGGGAAAAACCCAGAGAGGGACTTGTTACCTGAAGTCCTTTGGGGGGATTTCTTCCAACCACTAACCCCCGCCCCTGTCATCCCCCTATCTTCCAGATTCAAGCCTTCAATAAAGGTGTAAATGTTATTTATATTAATTTTTTGTGAATTTTTTTTGTGCAACGGTTAATTTATTTTTTATTTCTTAGGAAAAAAAGGGTTTGAATTACAAAGTTTGTTGAGAAAACCCCGAAAGTTAATTTTTTTGTCGGGGCCCCTGTACAGTGGAACCTCTTTTTTTAAAACTATTCCAGAAAGTCTGACAAAAAACCAATTGTACAAAACTAGTTTTTCCCAAGAAAAATTAAATCCAATTAACCGCCCCGACCCCAAAAAAAATAAAAAAAATATTTATAGAGAATAATTATTTTACATACAGAAAAAAGAGAAATAAATAAAAATAAAAATGGATAAAAAATTTTAACATCTTTTTTCCCTTTTATTGAAGACTCTTTTTAAAGGAAACAGCAAGGGGGAGGACAGGGAGGAGGAGAGGTTTTTTGGAAGGGGAACAAAGTGCCACTAATAAACAAGCAAAAAATGGTTTTTACAAATGTTTCGATGAACGGGGGGGTAATGCTCCCCCCTGAGAAATAAAGCCAGACTGAGAAAAAAAGCTGATCCTTGTTTGGGCGCAGGCAGGCGGACACGTTTGGACGGCAGCCCCTTTTCAACTCTATAAAACCAACAGATGTAGAAAACTGGGACAAAATTTTAAAAAGTCATCAAACCAATTCATAAAAAAAAGGGGGGCTAAAAAACCGAGGTTCCCTGTATTAAAAAAATTAAAAAAAAGAAAAAAATATAATAAAGTAATGGATTTTAAAGAAGTTGCTGATGTTGTCGCCACCCCCTTTAAGGTCAACTTCACATCTTTATATCTCAAGTACTGTTTAAAATTTTTTTTTTTTTATAACCCCACAATATTGGGCCCTCAAATTTTTAAAAAAATTTTTTTTTTTTTTTTTTTAATTTTGGGGGCCCGGGAGAAAAAGGGGTTTGGCCTTAAAGGGTTAAAAAATTAATGAACACAGAGGTACATCAAGATGAACAATATTTTATCAAAACTACATTTTTAATTAAGAAACACGCAAACACAGCTTTAATATCTCAATTTCAACCAATTAGGGAGAAAGTTTACCTTGAGGTTTCGCAGTTGGTTGGTCGGTTAGTCATCAGTCAGCCCTCATAAAGCTACTCTGCACACTGTTATTTTTTCCCAAACAACATTGTAGACAAGGAAAGTTATGAAAACTTCAGGTGTTCAGTCCCCCGTCAGGGGGAAAAGAAACTGATCACCTCACCACTGCTATCACTGTCACAAAACAGTTTAGGCTATTCAGGTATATTAGTCAACCACAAAGGGCAGGTTTGTCAGGAAATAGTAAAAAACTAACATACATAATTATATTACTCACCAGTACCACCTTGATGATTCCCGGAGTTTTTCACTCCCGATCCACCCCTTGGGCCAGGTCGCCTGTTGTTTTTGATCAACCAGGCTGTTGTTTTGTTCGACCCACATATCCACACAGCCGGTTTGATTAAATTTTTGATACTTGTCCATTTCCCCTTGGATTCTACACTTGTTCCAGCAGTGTTTTTAAAAGGAACCTCTTTTCATGATTAATTGCCCGAAACTGAAAACCAAATTTAAAATGAAGAATTTTCCCAAAGAAATAATGTAAACCAATTAACCCTTTTCACTAATTTACGATATATACGTCTTACGAGCCAATGTTTTTGACAAATAAAACTATACTAAAATTTAGGGGTTAAACGGGAAAAGGGGGAGGCCCACAGGAGAAAGGGGGCGGGGTCAGTGTGCGATAAAAAAATTCCTGCACCACGCAGTAAAAGAAAAATAAACCTGACCTTTTTTGGTTCACCACTTTGAGGTTTTTTATATAGTTTTAGGTTTATTCTGTTTTTGGTTCTTTGATAAAGGGAAACATTTTAAATAAAATGATTATGATTTTTTAGTGGGGCCTTAAAGGAGCTCAAAATAGCGGAAATTTTCCTTTTTTTTCCATGTTCAAGAGAAACAAATGATGTCATTGTCCAAAAATGTCCAACTAGCCATTTTAATAAGTCACGAATATTGACATTATTTATACAATTAACAATAATGCACTAGTTAAAATAGTAAATTTATTTTTTTAAAAAAAATTAAAAAAAAAGGGAAAAAATAAAGTTTTTTTTATGAAGAACAGAAAAATGTTATTTTAGTAGGGAAAGTCTGATTGTTCATTCGGGGCCCTATTTTGAAATTGGCATCTTTTTTAATTGTGTGAAAGTGGAAATTCCAACTGGCCACTTTTTTTGGGAGTTAAATTTTAAAAGGGCATTTTTTGATCAATCGATAGAAGAAAGGGGTTTAAAAAATGTTATGAGTTTTCATGGAAAAGGAATTGGGGGCCCGGGGCTCAAAGTGGGCAAATCGGGGGGGCTGAGATCGCAATTGAGAGCGACCCGGTTTTCCATAAATTTAATTTTATCTTACCACCAAAAAAAAATTTCATTTTTAAAGATTTTTTTTCAAAATTTTAAAAAAACTTTAACAGTAAAGGGTTAATAAAAAAAACCCCACATATAAAAAGAGAGGATTTTCAAAGTTGCCAATTCCATTTACAAAACATCAAAGCAGAAAAGGAGTATATAAGGAGGCAGAAGGGGGGGGAAAGAGAGGGGGTAAAAAGGAAATTTTAATGGTGTATAGGGTGGAGACAGTAATTTAGGAAAGGAGCACTGAAGTGGGACCGAGGGTGGGACAGAACAAGAGGGGGGAAAAGGAAAAAATAAAGAAGGACAAATACAAGGAAAAGAAAAGAAGAAAAAAAAAACCATGGAGAAAAAGGAAAGGGGGAAAGATGAAAGGGAAGGAATCAGATTAAGTCACGGTGTTCAAGTTAAAACAATGTAATGGGGAGGAAAGATAACAGAGACAAACCGGGGGAAATTCATAGGGGAAAGTTGGTGGGGGATTCAACCGGGGGAAAGGGGTTGAACTAGGGGACAGTTTTAGCAGAAGACCAAAATAGGATGATGTGAATTTAATTTGAATTTGACATAAAAAAGAATTATTAGTCGGAAGCCAAACTATTTTTGTGCCCCTTTGAGTCTTAAAAAATCGGGTTTTTCCGGCTAAAGGACAGGGGAGGAAAAAAGGAGACACCATCCCGGGGTGATGTTCTTAATTTTCAGAGAGAAGGCAATTGGGTTACTTCACCCCCCCATACCTACTGATGTTTTTTGATCTATCCTTTTTGTGGGCTCTTCCTTTCTTTTAAAAATTATTCTAAAAACCTTTGGGTCGTATGGCTCTCCCATTCCCCCTTCTAATTTTTCATGGAATACTTCGAGACTGTCCTTCCCACTATTGATGTACGTCCTTCACTCTGGCTCCCTATGTAGATGACATCTTTGCTCTTGGCCTCATGACTGTTTTTTAAACCTTTTTTGATGCTCTTAATAATTTTCCCCCCTTCCTTAAGTTTAAAGTGACTGGGAATCTAATTCTTTCTAATCTAATTCTTCTTTTTCAGGTTTTCCCCTTTCCCGTGGCAATAAAGTGGCATGTACATTCATTCTTTCTTTTTCCCCCGTCAAGAAAAGTGTTTTTATCCCCCTTTCTCCGTGTTTCCCTTTGTGATCCCCCAGTCTGAAGCAAAATTTTACCTTCATAATTATTTTCCTGCCTTGGTACCCTTTCCCCCTTTCATAGACTCTGCTTTCCCCGTGCCCAAAGGGCTTTCTTTCTCTCCTAAACCCTTAGTCCTGGGAACTCTCCAGTCCTCTGCCTTCCCTAACCCGGTCTCTCTAACTCAGCAACTCTCTCCTTTTCCTTGACATCAAAACCTTTGCCGACTAACATTTCCCCCAATCTAGTTCATACCTCCCCCCTCTACAGATTCTCCGGTCACCTTTTTTTCCCCCTGTCCCTTCAGTACTTCGGGGGAAACCGATTTTCGACAGACTCAAGAAGCACAAAATAGTGTTAGGTTTCCACACAAAATGTTCTTTTTGTCAGCAGAGACCGCATCCTATTGATTGGCTTCTGTAAAACTGTCTACCCTACCCCAATTTAAATTCCCCCCTGGTTGAATCCTCCCTTATAAAATTTTTCCCAGAATCTTCCCCCGGTTTCCTGTTGATGTTTTCCCTCCCCTTACATTGTTAAATGCCCCCAAATTTTTAAACCCTGACTTAACCTGTTTCCCCTTCCCCCCTTTATCTCTTCCCCTTTCCTTTTTCTCCTATGGGTTTTCTTTTTTTTTCCTTGATTTGTCCTTCTTTTTTTTATTCGTTTTTTCCCCCTCTTTTTTCCACCCCATGCGGGCCCCCAGCTTCTTTGCAGTGCCCCTTTTTTCCAGAATATGACTGCTCCACTACTACTACTACTACCATTTAATACTACCTCATTTCCCCACCCTTATCCCCCCCCCTGTCTGCCTGCCTATATATCCTTCCTTCTGTTCTGTGTGTTAGTGTGATTTAAAAATGGTCCAAGTCGGGCCGAAACCCCCGTAAGCTCCTCTTTTTTATTGGGGGGTGTTTTTTATATTTTGGCCTTTTTAAAAGGGTTAATCCGCCAGACCCCCAAAAAAATTAACAAAAAAATTTTTTAGAGAATAACTATGTTTTACATACAAAAAAATGAGAAATAAATATAAATGCTAATGAAATGGATAAATAACATTTAACATCACGTTTTCCCTTTTTTGAAGACTTTTGTTGAAAGGAAAATGGCGAGGAGGGGGGGGGAGGGGGAGAGGTTATTGATTGAAGGGGAATCCCCATAAGGACTTCAGGTATCAAGGCCTTATCCGGGTTATTTCCCTTGTCTTTTACTGGCACGGGGCAAGTTTTGAGTCACGGGGCCCCTGTCGCAAAAAATCTGTCCAGAGAGGTCTGTTTTGGGGATTTTTGATTTGTAAAATGGGAAAAGGTTTTATTGAACATGTTGAGAACGGCTTGCAACAGTTTTGGGGGGGAATTTTCCACAAAATTTGCAACTCATTCCACTTTGCAATGCCTTAACCTAAAAAAGGGACATTCTCCCCCCCTTTAAGAATTTTCCCCAGGGGCCCTTTTTTGTTCCAGTTTAAGGTTTGCAGCTCTTCAAAGATACTTTCCCTTTTTAACCAACTTTCCACACCGGCCACCACATCAAACCCATGGACTTCCCCGAGACACAAAATTCCAAAAAGGAAGGTCGCAGGGCGCCCCAAAAACCCTTAAAACCTTTTTAAGGACACATTCTGGCCACAATTAATGCTCACATTAATGCTTATCAACGAGAAACAAAGCCGACTGAGTCAGAAGGGTGGGATGCTTTGTGTGGGAAGGGGGGGGACACGCTTGGTTGGGGTCCATTGTCAACCTACAAAAAAGAGCGGATGTACAAAAAAATTTGGCAAAAAATTTGACAAAAGTTAAAACCGAATTTTTAAAACCAGGGCATCAAAACCGAAGTTCCACTGTACTGAACTTTTCCAAGTGTTTTGATATATTACACTTATTCCAAGTATTTGGATATACAGGGGGCCCCCCAAATTTTTCCCAAAATTATTCCAGAAGGCTGCTCAAGTGCCATTAGAGTAGGTTACCCAGACCCCCAAAAAAAAACTTACAAAAAAACATACAATTCACTTCATAATTGTACGATTTCCCCGGTGAATGAAACTCCCACTGTATTGTAAACTTTTTTTCCCGCAGTGTTTTGAAAGCACTTGTTCCAGCAGTGTTTTATATACTGTACACTTTTCCAGCAGTTTGTGATATATTTACACCAGTTCCAGCAGTGTTTGATATATTGTACACTTTGCTCCAGCAGTGTTTTTGATATATTATAGACTTGTTCCAGCAGTGTTTCTTATACTGTACACTTGTTCCAGCAGTGTTTTTATAAAGAATATTGTTTCACGGGTTTGTCTGGCACGTTTTTTATAGCACGATTGAAGAATTGGCATATTTTTTTGTAAAAACTTAAAATTAACTTAACAGATTAACGGGAGGAAAAATTTGAGGGCCGCCCCCGGGGTATGTACCATCCTCTACAGTTTATATATTTTTCTTTCCAAACTTTTTAAAACTGCAAAAAATATGGCCCCAGTATGCATACAAGTGTTCAGTGGCAAGAAAACGTTTAAGTTTGTCTTAGAATTAATGAAGAAAATAGAGATATTAGACAAGAGATAGCCAGTGGCTGTAATGAAGTGTCTCTTTGTGCACATAAAAAAAATGAGGTAAAATGAGTTTTTGTGATGACTTACTGACTTGACTTACTGACTTGACTTACTGACTTGACTTACTGACTGATTTACTGACTGACTCACTGACTTGACTGATTTACTGACTGACTTAAAGTTAGACTTTTTCACTGAAGAGGACCCTGAAACAGTGTCTAGAGCAGCTGATGCCTCACTGTCAGTTGTATAATGCACTGAGGGGTAAAACAAAATAGAAATCGATTACAGAATTTATGCACACACCAGTACAACCATCGACTTCAGTACCAGTACCTCTACCATCCACCTCAGCCCAGTAGGGCCACACCATAACTCTCCACTCTCCACAGTCATCCACAAACACCAGCACCCACAATTTAAGGTAAGAAATACTATTATTTATGTTGCAGTAAAAACAACATAATACATCACGACAATGAACTACAATTACATATTCACTTTGTTTTTGTAAGATCTGGAGGACTAAAAAAGTTGTTTGGCTTTTTTGGGGCTCCCAAGAACATAACCCTATTTTTCCCATAAGTTCTTCAGTTTGTCTAACATGATTTTAACTTAAACGGTGTTTTCAAGAACGTACCTACCATGTTAACCCTTTGGGGGTTCCAAGGCCCTCTCCGAAACTCGTTCTCAGGGTCGCAAATTTTTCGGAAAAAAAATTATTTTTTCTTATGAAATGATAGAGAATCTTTTTCCGATCATAAAGCCACCAAAATTATGAAATTTGATGGAAAACTAACGGAATTATGCTCTTGCGATGTTAGCAGTATCAATGACATTTACGCATTGGCGATTTCGCCCACTTTGAGCCCTATTTTTGGCAAATTCCAATGTTTCAGTCAACTAAAATTATAGCTATTTCGCTAGAATTCCATTTGTTCTATCAATTGAGTATAAGAAACCGCCAATTTACCTATTTGAACTACCCAATAAGGTGGTCAGAAATTTGCAATTTGGCCAATTTCACACAAATTTCAAAAGATGCTAATTTCAAAATAGGGTCCAGAATAAATAAGACAGACATTCCTGGCACTAAAATAACATTTTATCTGTTCATTAGTCACATCTCCAGGCCCCTCTTACATTACTTTTGCTCTCCATTTTGAATTTTTATTCTCACAAAAAACAGAAGATTTACTGTTATGTATACAACTGCATCATTGTAAAAATGGTATAAATAATATCAGCGCACTTGTGCAAGAATATTAGACTACCCAGTTGATGTGTATTGGACGCATGGCGTGATTTGTTTACTCTTGAACATCAGCAAAAATCGAACATTTTCGCTACTTTGCGCTCCGTTTCAAGGTACTTGTCATCGTGAAACCTGTCAAAATTATCTCTATTTCTGTAATGTATCATCCATTCTATCGAATGAGACTAAGAAAACGAGTATACAAGCATAAATACTATACGAAAATAGACTTCAAAGTCGCTGTTTTAAACCAAAAACACGGTCAGTTTTTTTTTTCCTCATTATGCATTCTCTCACATCTAGGCCTACCAACCTGTTTCCATTTGATTTGAGGGTGCTAGAATTTATGCGTACTAGTACGACGAAAACCCTAGTGCGTAAGCCGTACTAGTACGGCCGAAACCCTGAAAGGGTTAAATGACGGTCTACTGTACTGCACACTTGTTTCAGCAGTGTTTCTGATATATTGTACACTTGTTCCAGTAGTGTTTCTGATATACATGTATTCTAATAAGATGTTGAATAACTTGGGGTCACGGATGTTGATACAGTGTTCCCTCATTGTGCCCATGGTGCCCCTGCTTTTCACAGGGTTTATTTTGCCCTTCCTCCCATATCTCTCACTCCAGTATGTTGTTATGGCAGTGTATAGATCCATATCTCTCACTCCAGTACTTTATGGCAGTGTGTAGATCCAAATCTCTCAATCCAGTATGTTATGACAGTGTGTAGATTTGGAACCAGGTCCTCAAGTACTCTCCAGGTATAGTATATTATCATGCATCTTTCTCTCCTCCGCTACAGAGAGTACATATACAGTAGATCGTCATTTAGCACGGTAGTTACGTTCCTGAAAATGTCGTATTAGATAATTTTGTGTTAGATAATTAAAAAAACTTATGGGAAAAATAGGGTTACGTTCCTGGGAGTCCCCAAAAAGCCAAACAAGTTTTTTTTAGACCAACAGATCTTACAAAAATAAAAGTGAATATGTAATTGTAGTTCATTATCATGATGTATTATGTTGTTTTTACTACTTAAGACTACAAATGTAACAGAAATAATAGTATTTACCTTAAATTGTGGGTGCTGGTGTTTGTGGATGATTGTGAAGAGAGTGGAGAGTTATGCTGTGGCCCTACTGGGCTGAGGTGGATAGTAGAGGTTCTGGAACTGAAGTCGATGGTTGTACTGTGTGTCTAACTTTAAGTCAGTCAAGTCATTCAGTAAGTCAGTCAAGTCATTCAGTAAGTCAGTCAAGTCATTCAGCATAAGTTTCAGTAAGTCATTAAAGTAAGTCGGGTCAAGAAGTCATTTTCAGTAAGTCAGTCAAGTCATTCAGTAAGTCAGTCAAGTCATTCAGTAAGTCAGTCAAGTCATTCAGTAAGTCAGTCAAGTCATTCAGTAAGTCAGTCAAGTCATTCAGTAAGTCAGTCAAGTCATTCAGTAAGTCAGTCAAGTCATTCAGTAAGTCAGTCAAGTCATTCAGTAAGTCAGTCAAGTCATTCAGTAAGTCAGTCAAGTCATTCAGTAAGTCAGTAAAGTCATTCAGTAAGTCAGTCAAGTCATTCAGTAAGTCAGTCGTCATTCAGTAAGTCAGTCAAGTCATTCAGTAAGTCAGTCAAGTCATTCAGTAAGTCAGTCAAGTCATTCAGTAAGTCAGTCAAGTCATTCAGTAAGTCAGTCAAGTCATTCAGTAAGTCAGTCAAGCATTCAGTAAGTCAGCCGTCATTCAGTAAGTCAGTCAAGTCATTCAGTAAGTCAGCCGTCATTCAGTCAGTCAGTCAGTCAGTCAGTCAGTCAGGAGTCAGTTCAGTCAGTCAGTCAGCCAGTCAGTCAGCGTCAGTCAGTCCAGTCAGCCGCCAGTCAGTCAGCAGTCAGCCGTCAGTCAGTCTCGTAGTCAGTCAGTCGCCGTAGCCGGTCCAGTCTGCGTAGTCCGGGTCAGTCAGTCGTCAGTCAGTCAGTCAGGTCAGTGGCGTCGTCAGTTCAGGTCAGTCGTCGTCAGTCAGTCAGTCAGTCAGTCAGTCAGTGCGAGTCAGTCAGTCAGTCAGTCAGTCAGTCAGTCAGTCAGTCAGTCAGTCAGTCAGTCAGTAAGTCAGTCAGTAAGTCAGTCAGTAAGTCAGTCAGTAAGTCAGTCCAGTCAGTCAGTCACACAAACTTATGTTTACCTCTTTTTATGTGTACAAAGTAACACTTCATTATGGCCACAGGTTATGTCTTGTCTAATATCTTTGTTTTCTTCGTTAATTCTAAGACTTAAATGCTTATACCTTTTTCTTGCCACTTTGAGCAACACTTTGATTGCTTGGCAGATACAACAGTAATTTAAAGATCAAAACACAATTCACTCTCTCTCTCATTCTTCACAAACACAGCTGGCTTGTAGCAGAGGACTTTTGTTTTGACGCGTATGAAATACGTACGAATGCTGGGATGGTGGGGTCCAGGGTGGCTGGGGAAGGCCGTTGGTGTCCGCTGAACAACAACAAGGCGGCTGCTTGTGGGAATGGTTATTTGTTTTTCCTTCCCGCAAACTGTAAGTTTATTCAGGTATACACAGATACAGTTACAAAGATTATCATACATAGCAGCATATGTGTAGAATCGATAACCCAAAAGTCAGTGACTTATTTCCATTCTGTCTGACTTTTTTTTGGGTTATCCTAGGTTCTCTACACATATGCTGCTATGTATTATAATCAATGTAACTGTACTCACCTAATTGTGGTTGCAGGGGTCAAGACTCAGCTCCTGGCCCCATGTATCTGAATAAACTTACTTCCAGTTTGCGGGAAGGAAAAACAAATTCCCTTTTCCTCTAAGCACGAGGATTGGGCTTACACTTGAAATCACCTGATGCATTACCACAAAGGAGCAAAGTGAAGCGATCCTTTGCTGTCTTGAAGCCTGGTGCACTTTTCTCTTGCTGACTGATATAAGTTCGTGTTGGCATTTTCTTCCAGAAAACACTTCTCTCATCAGCATTTTTGACCTTTTTTTTTTATTATGCAAATATTTCATTGGGAATATTCTCTTTGAATTAAGCAGCATTTGAAACATAGACACTGAGTTTTTAGTGACGTTTTGCCTTAGAGTTATATAGAAAAAAAAATAAAATGCCCTATTTGATAGAGCTTATGGCAATCCCATTTCTACAAAATTGGTACAACATACAATGTTCTAATTTAGATCAGATGAAAGAGGAAGAGTTAGCCTATAGAACTACAGGGCAAGTTGAGCTTCCTCTCAATAGATTGCATTATACGAATTATTGAAATACGTGTTTTTTTTTTTTTATTTTGTTTGGAAAAACAAAAATCACTATCAAGAAACCATAAAACATATCGCAAAATCGCTCTCTAGTTCGATAGAACCATCATTCCTCTATAACCCTGCGAAAGAATCATGATGCTATGATAAATACTCTTTGCATAAATGGGATTACAATGTCAATAACTTACTCCTGAGATATTGACACTTACAACGTTGGGAAGTCGGACGCCACCTACCAGAGCAGTACATCCCACCATGCTTATCGAAGGCTGTAAGGCCACTGAGAGGTGTCTGCCGGAGCTCTCACACACACCACTCCTCACAGAGGTTGCCATGTAGTGTATTTAAAGTGAAACAATCATAAAAATCGCAATTTTAGGGGTAAAAAAAAAAACTTACTAATCAGCAACACGTCTTTTTGCTGACGCAAGAACAAAAAAAAATACTTTTTAACCCATTAACTGTCCAAACGTATATATACGTTCTTACCGCTAGCACTCCGAACGTATATATACGTTTTATTTTTCCTGGCTTCAAATTTGGCGCGATAGGCTTGAGCGGCCTAGACATGAGAGAATGGGTCTGCACACTCAGTGTGCGCTGTATGAAAAAAATTGGCGATGCCTGGGTACCGCATGGTAGCACCAGTTACATTCAGCTCCATCTTGGGTCAACATCATGGCACACCCTCGTGATTCACTCACGCCTCGTCGTATTAACACTCTACTATTCGAGGAAAGTGTTACAGAACGTGAGTTTAGTGAATTTGACACCGATGTGGCCACTAATGATCAAGGAATTAGTGAAAATACCGACGATAACCCAGATGACCCTCAGCCAAGCACTTCTGGGGTGGCCAGTGTGGCCACACCATACCCTCAGCCAAGCACTTCTGGGGTGGCCAGTGTGGCCACACAAGACCCTGGGCCAAGCACCTCTGGAGTGGCCAGTGTTACCCAAAGGCACTACGAAAGAGGAAACTATCATTTTCCCGCTGTGTTAGTGATAGTGAAAGTGATGTGAGTGATGATGAGATTGATTTTATGCCAATAGATGATTCGTCTAGTGATAGTGATTTTCATTATTCACCAGTAAAGCGTATTTTAGGCGTCGTTGCCTACGTTCTGGTAGTGTGCCATATGCAGTCCCCAAGGGGCGGGCAGGTCACGATCTAAAACCCCAGCGACTGATAGTGAAAGTGATCATGAAGGTGAATATGCTGGGATGGAGGAGGAGGAGGTAGTGTTGGGTGGCACGGTGCCTGGACCACATGGCGCGGTGGGTGGACAGACAAAGGACAGCCCGGCACCCCTCAACCATGTGCTGCCTCCACTCCTGTCCCACCTCCTGCTCCCCACGCCCCATGCCACAGGTCCACCCTGCACCATGTGACCGTGAGTGGAACTGGACACAAAGTGTATTTGTGCCACAGCCTTTTGATTTTGATGTAGTGGAAGTGGGTCCTGCCAGAATGTCCCCCCGGTAGTCTACAATTAGACTTTTTTCCGTTGTACTTTGACAAGCCTATAATGAACGAATGACCCAGACGAACAAATTATGTATATCATGGACAACACACGGTTTCAAAAAATCGTCCGGCTGCACAGATGGAAAGATACAAC
>WNWK01039131.1:0-17603 GCA_009830355.1 Cherax destructor
GGGATTGTCCTACGAAGAAAGGTTAAGGGAAATCGGCCTGACGACACTAGAGGACAGGAGGGTTAGGGGAGACATGATAACGACATATAAAATACTGCGAGGAATAGATAAGGTGGACAGAGACAAGATGTTCCAGAGAGGGGACACAGAAACAAGGGGTCATAATTGGAAGTTGAAGACTCCTATGAGTCAAAGGGATGTTAGGAAGTATTTCTTCAGTCATAGAGTTGTCAGGAAGTGGAATAGCTTAGAAAGCGACATAGTGGAGGCAGGAACCATACATAGTTTTAAGACTAGGTTTGATAAAGCTCATGGAGCAGGGAGAGAGAGGACCTAGTAGCAATCAGTGAAGAGGCGGGGCCAGGAGCTATGACTCGACCCCTGCAACCACAAATAGGTGAGTACAAATAGGTGAGTACACACACAAGCGTTACCATGAAACACCACATAGTTTTCATTCTTACATCAACGGACTGTTCTTAATATGCGCCTCTTTCCTCTCCTCCCCATCTCTCTCATCCCCTCCCTATCTTTCCTATTCATTGCCCGCCCTTCTAATCACTCCCATGCTTCCCGCTCCTTTTCCTCTTCCCTCCTCTCCACCCCATCCTTTCCATTCCTCTCCATCATTCTCGTCCCCTTCCCAATTCGTCCTCTATCTTCCCCTTCCCTTCCATTTCTCTCCTTTTCTCCCTTACCTCCTACCCTCCCCATCTCTCTCTCAGGCAGACAGACAGTCACCCACACACAGTCAGAAGGTAATTATAACTTTACACTCAGCTGACACCTGGAATAAGTACAAGAAGAGAGTGGGGAGCTGAGGGACTTCTCTGAGGTGGGGAGAGAGAGAGAGAGAGAGTGTCTTTTGTGTGTGTGTGTGTGTGTGTGTGTGTGTGTGTGTACTCACCTAGTTGTACTCACCTAGTTGTGGTTGCAGGGGTCGAGACATAGCTCCTGGCCCCGCCTCTTCACTGGCCGCTACTGGGTCACTCTCCCTGCGCCATGAGCTTTATCATACCTCTTCTTAAAGCTGTGTATGGAACCTGCCTCCACTACATCGCTTCCCAAGCTATTCCACTTCCCGACTACTCTGTGACTGAAGAAATACTTCCTAACATCCCTGTGATTCATCTGAGTCTTCAACTTCCAACTGTGTCCCCTTGTTGCTGTGTCCCATCTTTGGAACATTCTGTCTCTATCAACCTTGTCAATTCCTCTCAGTATCTTATATGTCGTTATCATGTCCCCCCTATCTCTCCTGTCCTCCAGTGTCGTCAGGTCGATTTCCCTTAACCTCTCCTCGTAGGACATACCCCTTAGCTCCGGGACTAGTCTTGTTGCAAACCTTTGCACTTTCTCTAGTTGCTTTACGTGCTTGGATAAATGTGGGTTCCAAACTGGTGCTGCATACTCCAGTATGGGCCTAACGTACACAGTGTACAGGGTCCTGAACGATTCTTTATTAAGATGTCGGAATGCTGTTCTTAGGTTTGCTAGGCGCCCATATGCTGCAGCAGTTATTTGGTTGATGTGCGCCTCAGGAGATGTGCCTGGTGTTATACTCACCCCAAGATCTTTTCCTTGATTGAAGTTTGTAGTCTCTGGCCCCTAGACTGTACTCCGTCTGCGGTCTTCTTTGCCCTTCCCCAATCTTCATGACTTTGCACTTGGTTGGGTTGAACTCCAGGAGCCAATTGCTGGACCAGGCTTGCAGCCTATCCAGATCCCTTTGTAGTTCTGCCTGGTCCTCTTCCGATTGAATTCTTCTCATCAACTTCACATCATCTGCAAACAGGGACACTTCGGAGTCTATTCCTTCCGTCATGTCGTTCACAAACACCAGAAACAGCACCGGTCCTAGGACTGACCCCTGTGGCACCCCACTCGTTACCGGCGCCCACTCTGACACCTCGCCACGAACCATGACTCGCTGCTGTCTTCCTGACAGGTATTCCCTGATCCATTGTAGTGCCTTCCCTGTTATCCCTGCCTGGTCCTCCAGCTTCTGCACTAATCTCTTGTGTGGGACTGTGTCAAACGCCTTCTTACAGTCCAAGAATATGCAATCTACCCACCCCTCTCTCTCTTGTCTTACTGCTGTCACCCTGTGTGTGTGTGTGTGTGTGTGTGTGTGTGTGTGTGTGTGTGTGTGAGTCTAGGCCCGAGGCAGCAAAAACGTTGATCGTGATCTATAAGATTATCACATTTTTTTTAATAAATCGCTGGATGGTTAATGCCGTAGATTGCAAGAGTCGGAAGATATGGGTCAGCTGGTGGATATAACCTTTAATCAAGACTGAGGCTGAGCACCATCTGTCAAGCCTAAGGGACTGACCGCCTTCTATCAAGAATAAGGGACTGACCACCTTAATAATAAGCTCTCCAATGGCCCAAGTAAAAGAACCAGCCATGATTAAATCCACAACCAAATTTAATCTCTTCAAAGGAGACTGGTGGCCACAGACAGCTACCAAATAGTATGCACTGCAACCTAGAATCCTGGTAGCCAGCCTCATAGAAGTATTCTAAGCTGTGCTCACACCTCTGCAACAACAATTGTCATCAAAGATTTGTTAAGTTATACCATGAATTAAGGAAAGATCCTGGACTTCACCTTACGAAACAGATAAAGCAAATGCGATAGTAATTATGGACAAGGTAGATTATAGTGGAAAAATAAATATGTTATTACTTGCCCCTTTAACCACAGACGAGATTCAGCTAAGCTACTTCTACGTTATGACTATTTTTTTATTCGCTTTAAACCTCTCACCCTTTATATTGCGTCCATTCTCTCACGAATACATTAACAGTGAAGACGGCAGCGCTTAAAAGCGAAATATATGTCGTGCCGAATATGTAAAACTTGCGATTTTAGCTTAAATAGCAAAGCACTTCTTGCCGAATAGGGAAAGCGAAAATTTGCGTATGCAATAATATTGCAAAAATCATTCTGAACCTAACGAAAACAATATATTTCATTGTGTTTGCTTATTATTAAGTTTTTGTAAACTTATATAAAATATATTTAGTTGGATTAGGCTAAGTTAAATTGCGCTTGTTATAATAAAGTTTGGTAAGTTTCTAAGGTTATTTTGGTACAAAATCATTAATTTTTATATTAACATAATTGGTCAATTAGTTCATGCTAATTGACCAATTTTACATATTCGGCACGACATATATATATATATATATATATATATATATATATATATATATATATATATATATATATATATATATATATATATATATATATATATATATATATATATATATATATATATATATATATATATATATACACTGTAGTGTAAGCGTGCCAGAGGCGCGCTTACACTAGAGTTACAAAACTGCAACATTAACACCCATCCTTCAGAGGACTCAAGTTCGGCCTGCCTGTTTCCCTGAATCCCTTCATAAATATTACCCTGCTCACACTCCAACAGCACGTCAAGTCCTAAAAACCATTTGTCTCCATTCGCTCCAATCTAATACGCTCATGCATGGTTGCTGGAAGTCCAAGCCTTTCGCACACAATACCTCCTTTAACCTCTCCTTTCAACCTTTTCTAGGCCGACCTCTACCCCGCCTTCCCTCCACTACATATTTATACACTCCTCTCTACATGTCCGAACCACCTCAATAACCCCTCGTCAGCTCTCTGGATAATAGTTTTGGTAATCCCGCACCTACTCCTAATTTCCAAACTAGGAAGTCTCTGCATTATATTCACACACACACACACACACACACACACACACACACACACACACACACACACACACACACACACACACACACACACACACACACACACACACACACACATACGCACACACACACACACACACACACACACACACAGTGAAAAGTAGCAGAATTCCAAGTTCTCTAAAAGCATCCTAGCTAATACAAACACAGTAATCCCTATAAAGCACCTAAGCCGTTCCAAGCACGAAGATCCATAAAAAAAAAAACATCTCGGTTAATCCAAACACAGTCGAGGATTGACTGAACATGTGAGGTCACATGTCTTCTACTTAAGACTATTGTTGCTGTCTTTTGCTCTTCAAGGATCTCTTGTAGAGATCCTTGTGTTTGGATCAGCTGAGATATATTTCACGAAATACTGTGTTCGGATCAGCCAAGAGACTTTTAGGGATCCTTGATTGTGCTTGGATCATCTAGTAAGCTTCTAGAGACCTTTAAGTGTTGGATATTGATTTCTAGAAAATAAAATGATACCTTAAGGAAAATAATGGAGGTTTCAGTCATTTTTAAAAGCTCAGTAAATAAGACTGGATGTAATACGTGCGGAAATATGTGCTGAAAAATAATCAGCAACAATTAAAAATAGTCAATAATAGGAGCTTAAAACAGTTAATAATAAGCGCTTAAAACAATGATAGGTGCTTAAAAGCAATCATTAACAGATGCTTGAAGCTGTCAATAACGGATGCTTAAAATAGCCAGTGAGTGCTAAAAGACAATAATAGGTACTTAAAATAGTCAATAACAGGTGCTTAAAGCAGTCAGTAATAGGTGCTTAAAACAGTCAATAACAGGTGCTTAAAACAGTCAATAATAGGTGCTTAAACTATCAACAATAGAGGTGTCAAACTGTCAATGACAGGTGTTGAAACTGTCAGTAAACCGTTCTTAAAACAGTAACTCAGCATTCGAAACTGAGCGAAAGTAGCGGGCTTTGCGATTCAGGGAGTGAGCCTGAGTGCTAAACGTCGTCTCAAGGGCGATCAATACTCTACGTGAAGCTCTAAATCTGTATGAATTGGTGGAGGCTCGATCCGTCCTCAACTAATCGCAAAAGATGGGCGCTACTCTCTCTCTCTCTCTCTCTCTCTCTCTCTCTCTCTCTCTCTCTCTCTCTCTCTCTCTCTCAGAGCCAGTCCGCCCCACCACTAGAGCTATCTAGAAAATAAGCTCATAGAACTCTCAGAGAGAGAGAGCGCATTGAAAGCTTCAAGTGCACTCAACCTCTTCCTAGAATATACGAATGCAGGAAGGACCCCTCATTCAACAGTAGGAAGAAAGAGCAAATGTTTCCGGCGTAGCTGGGGACCCTCTTGTGCCGATTGTGTGTACACATTTAACCTCTGTAGCTCTGCTTACACATCACAACGCAAGACCTGCTGAGACTAAGCTGAAAAACATCACTTGATAGCTGGAAAAGTACTGGAAAACGTAGCCTTAGAGTGCAGAGCCCACCCGCTCCACTGTCCTGGAGCCTCCACCCCACAGTCAAGGGATTGACTGAGGTGAGGCTCATTCACTGGCTAGTAGAGCCCGATTAGGGCATGCTATTTCTTTCTGGGAATTACACGTCTCGTCCTTTACCATCTAGAACCCTCCCCGGCTAGGGGGAAGGCTCTAGCCCTTCCCGGCTAGAGGGAAGGCTCTAGCCCTCACGACTGGTGTAAACAGAGGGTTACCACAGAAAATGGATTCTAGTGTCTAGCAAGCGCAGGAAAATAACATTCAGAGCTCTCTAGAACTAGACCCCGATCTAGTTAACAACGTCCCTGTGAGAAATAAAGAGCTCTCAATGTAAGCAGATTCAACCTTTAGAGCACTTAAAACAGGTCTAAAATTTACTTATTTTATGGAATTTTTACATTTACAGCTTAACCCACATGACACCCCTTCCCCCCAGCTAATATGTATGTAAATCTTTTACATTGTTTACATATACAGTGTGAAATACAAATTACCAGAGCCACTGTGGGTGAGAATACTGTATAAATGCCCAGGACTAGATTGGTTGTAGAGTGATCTAGAAACCTATTAAGAGCTCTAGCAAAGCTGAGGTGAGCTGCAACAGTGCCACTCACCCCCTATCCCCCACACACACACGTGCACACACACACACACACACACGTGCACACACTCACACACACACACACACGGTGAGGTGGTTGCTTGTTCCTGTGGAACAATCAATACAGAGTGAACGTACACCCCACACAACACCTGGCTTACACCCTCACTCCTGTAACACACACACTCACACACTCACACTCACACAATATGTGTGTGAGTGCGCGCGTGTTTGTGGTATATATATATATATATATATATATATATATATATATATATATATATATATATATATATATATATATACTCACACTCTGATCGTCTCCCACCGAGGCACAGTGACCCAAAAAGAAGAAACACCTTCACCATCACTCACTCCATTACTGTCTTATCAAAGCCACGCCGATACTACAAAAACTACAAATATACCCATGAGTCCATCAGAGGGGTGAGTGTTAGTGCTTAAGAATGATGGTAGATAATCAGATTTGATAAGAGGGGGAAACTGTAGCTCCAATTCCCTGGATCTAGATCTAGTGTAATAAACACAAGAGCAATAATTACAAGAGTTTATTTTTCGTTATGTTCAGAATGATTTTTGCGAAATTATTGCAGACACAAATATTCGCTTGTCTTATATGGCAAGGTGAGCGTTGCTATTTAAGCCAAAATCGCAAGTTCTGCCTATTCGGCACGACACACACACACACACACACACACACACACACACACACACACATATATATATATATATATATATATATATATATATATAATAGTAGCTCTGGTACTGTCTGCAAGATGTCTACCTAAGGAGGTGAATCCCTGAAGCAGGATTAACCAGGAAATTCAGAAAATTCAAGACGAATTAGCCAACACATGAGTTTTCAATCACATGTTTATGACAACTCTTCAGCTGGTCACCTTTCACAACGAGTCTCTTGAATGTCATGTCTATTAACTTTTAATGACACTGAGGTGTTATTAAACAGGTGTGACTTTCTTGAGGGATAACTCAGTCATGTACTGTACACACAGAGATATGACTCAGTCATGTACTATACACACAGAGAGAGATGACTCAGTCATGTACTGTACACACAGAGAGGGATGACTCAGTCATGTACTGTACACAGAGAGAGAGATGACTCAGTCATGTACTGTACACACAGAGAGAGATGACTCAGTCATGTACTGTACACACAGAGAGAGATGACTCAGTCATGTACTGTAGACCAAGAGAGGGATGACTCAGTCATGTACTGTACACACAGAGAGAGATGACTCAGTCATGTACTGTACATACAGAGAGGGATAACTCAGTCATGTATTGTACACACAGAGAGGGATAATTCGGTCATGTACTGTACACACAGAGAGAGATGACTCAGTCATGTACTGTATACAGAGAGAGAGATGACTCAGTCATGTACTGTACACACAGAGAGGGATGACTCAGTCATGTACTGTACATACAGAGAGGGATGACTCAGTCATGTACTGTACACACAGAGAGGGATGACTCAGTCATGTACTGTACATACAGAGAGAGATGACTCAGTCATGTACTGTACACACAGAGAGGGATGACTCAGTCATGTACTGTACACACAGAGAGGGATGACTCAGTCATGTACTGTACATACAGAGAGGGATGACTCAGTCATGTACTGTACACACAGAGAGGGATGACTCAGTCATGTACTGTACACACAGAGAGGGATGATTCAGTCATGTACTGTACACACAGAGAGGGATAACTCGGTCATGTACTGTACGCTGAGAGAGGGACAACTCAGGTATTGTACACTGAGAGATTGATAACTCAGGTATTGTACACTGAGAGAGGGATAACTCAGGTATTGTACACTGAGAGAGAGGTATAATTCAGGTACTGTACACTGAGAGAGAGGGATAACTCAGGCACTGTATACTGAGAGAGGGATAACTCAGGTACTGTACACTGAGATGGGATAACTCAGGTACTGTACACTGAGAGAGAGGGATACCTCAGGTACTGTACACTGAGAGAGGAATGACTCAGGTATAGTACACTGAGAGAGGGATGACTCAGGTACTGTACACTGAGAGAGGGATGACTCAGGTACTGTACACTGAGAGAGAGGGATTACTCAGGTACTGTACACTGAGAGAGAGGGATAACTCAGGTACTGTACACTGAGAGAGAGGGATAACTCAGGTACTGTACACTGAGAGAGAGGGATAACTCATATACTGTACATTGAGAGAGAGGGATAACTCAGGTACTGTACACTAAGAGAGAGGGATAACTCAGGTACTGTACACTAAGAGAAAGGGATAACTCAGGTACTGTACACTGAGAGAGAGGGATAACTGAGGTACTGTACACTGAGAGAGGGATGACTCAGGTACTGTACACTGAGAGAGGGATGACTCAGGTACTATATATTGAGATGGATAATTCAGGTACTGTACACTGAGAGAGAGGGATAACTCAGGTACTGTACACTGAGAGAAAGGGATAACTCAGGTACTGTACACTAAGAGAGAGGGATAACTCAGGTACTGTACACTGAGAGAAAGGGATAACTCAGGTACTGTACACTGAGAGAGAGATAACTCATATATTGTACACTTCAAATTGACTTTGAGTTCTATAACAGAGTCAATGTTATTTCTAGCAAATGTTTGGTTAATTACTGTGATAATGACTCTTGTTGTTCATTGGTATAAGAAACATATTGTCTTGCAGCTAGTGACAGTCAGGTGTGGTCATAGGGACAGAGAGAGAGAGAGAGAGAGAGAGAGAGAGAGAGAGAGATAGAGAGAAATAGAGAGAAAGGGAGAGAGAGATAAAGAGAGATGGGGTAAAAGAAATAGGAGAATGAAGAGATGAAATGAAGACGAAGAGGAGATGGAAAAATGGAAGTACAGTAGGTTGAAATGAACTGGTAGAAGAAGATGAAGAGAAATGTGTAGAGAAGGATAAAGGGGTAGAAAGGGAGGACGGGATAGAGCTTGAGAAAGGGAGAAAGTAGTCGAAAGGGAGAAAGATAAAAAGTGGTCGAAAGGAAAAAAAGGAGAAAGTGGTAGAAAGGAAGAAATTGGCAGAAAGGGAGAAAGTGGCAGAAAGGGAGAAAGTGGCAGAAAGGGAGAAAAGAGATGGAGAGAGAAAATTCACGAATCATATCTTTTAAAAAAAGGGGGGGAAGGAATTTTTAACCCTCTTTCCACACTCTTCACCCCTCTTTCCTCCCTTCTCATTCATCTCCTCTCCCCTCTCCTCTAATCCCTTTCCCATCCCTCTCATCCATCCTCCCCCAGCCCTCTCACTCCCTTCTCCCATCCCTACTCGTCCTTTCACCCACCCATCTCTCTCCATCCCTCATACTCCCTCACCTCTCTCCTCCCCTCCCTTCTCCCCTTCCTCATGTCTCTCACGTCTCCTTTCTAAATGAGTTTCCTTTCTATTTCCTCACTTTCAGTTCCTTCTCATCCAAAAGTGTCTCTCTTTCTCTCTCTCTCTCTCTCTCTCTCTCTCTCTCTCTCTCTCTCTCTCTCTCTCTCTCTCTCTCTCTCTCTCTCTCTCTCTCTTTATATGTTTCTTTCGGGAAAATTAATTTACGTGGAACTGAGGGGAGAGGGCAGGTAAAGGAGGGGAATGAGGAGGCAGTGGATAGAGGGGAGGGGGAGAAAGGGAAGGGGAGCGAGAGAGGAGTAAGAGAGGAAGGAGGGGAAGGGGATAGGTGGGAGAGGGAGAGGAGAAAAGGGAGAGGAAGGAGAAAGGAGGGAGAGGGAGTAATAGAGGAAGGAAATGGAGAATCGGGGAGTAATAGAGGAGGAAGAGGGAAAGTAGGGGAGTAAGGGATAAAAAAAGATGGAATGAAAGAGAGGACAAGAAAAGGGAGAGGAGCCAGAGAGGGGGAATTAAAAGGTAAGAGTGAGAGAAAGGGGAGATGTGTAAGAGAGAAGAAGGAAGAGATAAGATAAGGGAGTATGAGAGAAGGGAAAGAGGGAGTGAGATATGAGAGAGATGGGGGAGGTAAGAAGGAGACAACAGTAGACAGAAGGAGAATAAGAGAAAGCAGAAGGAAGATAGAGGGGACTAAGAGAGGAGAGGAGAGAAAGAGAGAGAGAAAAAAAAAGCAGCTTCTTTTATCTGATGTTATCTCTCTCCCTAATAGATGATACCAGAGTCTCTTTCCAGTTATCTTGAAACTGCTATCTCGCTGCAGAGAGAGAGAGAGAGAGAGAGAGAGAGAGAGAGAGAGAGAGAGAGAGAGAGAGAGAGAGAGAGAGAGAGAGAGAGAGAGAGAGAGAGAGAGAGACTTCACTCTGGCTGTGACCTTCTCCAGAACATCACTTCATCTGAGATCATTTATCCCCAGGATGACTCGAGTCTGGAACACATTCGTACAGCATTATGATGTCAACGATATAAAGTCAGTTGATCAAATGAAAATGTTAGCCCACAGATGGCTCCAACTTCATCCTGTTCCCTACTTGTATGTTTCATAACAATAAAAATGCTTTCAAATGAGCTGATGTAGGTAACAGCTCTTAGCTTGTCAATAAAATTACGAATCCCTATCTTGTCAATAAAGTTAGGGATCCTTAACCTAACCTTGTCAAACCCTGTTTAAAGAGAGAGAGAGAGAGAGAGAGAGAGAGAGAGAGAGAGAGAGAGAGAGAGAGAGAGAGAGAGAGAGAGAGAGAGAGAGAGAGACCACTTAGTCATCAGCAGGTAGCAAGTAACTACAAGCCACTTAAACACAAACACAGCACTAAGTGAACATACCCAAGTGCACTAACTTGGCCAAATTAACTTGAATAAAAGTTGGCCCTACTTGTGCCTGAAGTTTTATATTCCAGCAGTCCCTCGGTGCCACAGTAGTCTTCTTACGAGACTCAGGGATACTTACAAGACCCAGGGATACTCACAAGACGCAGGGATACTCACTAGACGCAGGGATACCCCCAAGACGCAGGGATACCCCCAAGACGCAGGGATACTCACAAGACTCAGGGATACTCACAAGACTAAGGGATACCCCCAAGACGCAGGGATACTCACAAGACTCAGGGATAGTCACAAGACTCAGGGATACTCACAAGACGCAGATATACTCACAAGATTCAGGGATACTCACAAGACTCAGGGATACTCACAAGATTCAGGGATACTCACAAGACGCAGGGATACCCCCAAGACGCAGGGATACTCACAAGACGCAGGGATACTCACTAGACGCAGGGATACTCACAAGACTAAGGGATACTCAAAAGACTCAGGGATACTCACTAGACGCAGAGATACTCACAAGACGCAGGGATACTCACATAACTCAGGGATACTCACAAGGCTCAGGGATACTCACTAGACGCAGGGATACTCACAAGACTCAGGGATACTCACAAGACTCAGGGATACTCACTAGACGCAGGGATACTCACAAGACGCAGGGATACTCACAAGACTCAGGGATACTCACAAGACTCAGGGATACTCACTAGACGCAGGGATACCCCCAAACCGCAGGGATACTTACAAGACTCTGGGATACTCACTAGACGCAGGGATACCCCCAAACCGCAGGGATACTCACAAGACTCAGGGATACTCACTAGACGCAGGGATACCCCCAAGACACAGGGATACTCACAAGACTCAGGGATACTCACTAGACGCAGGGATACTCACAAGACTCAGAGATACTCAAAAGACTCAGGGATACTCACTAGACGCAGGGATACTCACAAGACGCAGGGATACTCACAAGACTCAGGGATACTCACAAGGCTCAGGGATACTCACTAGACGCAGGGATACTCACAAGACTCAGGGATACTCACAAGACTCAGGGATACTCACTAGACGCAGGGATACTCACAAGACGCAGGGATACTCACAAGACTCAGGGATACTCACAAGACTCAGGGATACTCACTAGACGCAGGGATACCCCCAAACCGCAGGGATACTTACAAGACTCTGGGATACTCACTAGACGCAGGGATACCCCCAAACCGCAGGGATACTCACAAGACTCAGGGATACTCACTAGACGCAGGGATACCCCCAAACAGCAGGGATACTTACAAGACTCTGGGATACTCACAAGACGCAGGGATTCTCACAAGATGTAGGAATACTCACAGGACACAAGGATACTCACAGGACACAGGGATACTCACAGGACACAAGGATACTCACAAGACACAGGGATACTCATAGGACGTAGTAATACTCACAAGACGTAGGGATACTCACAGGACACAATTATACTCACAAGACACAGGGATACTCACTCACAGGACGTAGGGATACTTGCAAGAAGCAGGGACACACACGACACAAGGATACTCACAGGACACAAGGATACTCACAAGACGTAGGCATACAAGACGCAGGGATACTCACAAGACGTAGGCATACAAGACGCAGGGATACTCAAGACAAAGGAATGCTCGCTTACATTATTAAGCGCAAGGGTTTAATACGTTCGTTCTAGTTAGTGAGTTAATAATAATAATATTATTATTATTGTTATAATTATCATTAATAACAATAGTAATAATACGATTATTATTATTATTATTATTATTATTATTATTATTATTATTATTATTAAGTTATCTGATTTTTTTCCTCTATATATATTCTTAAAACTGTTTTTTTTTTATATTTCACTTATCAATTTCAATTCACCTCTTGCGTACGGATTCCATGATTATTGAGCGAGGCCGCTGAGGGCCACGATGATGCCATTGAGCGAGGCCGCTGAGGGCCACGATGATGCCATTGAGCGAGGCCGCTGAGGGCCACGATGATGCCATTGAGCGAGGCCGCTGAGGGCCACGATGATGCCATTGAGCGAGGCCGCTGAGGGCCACGATGATGCCATTGAGCGAGGCCGCTGAGGGCCACGATGATGCCATTGAGCGAGGCCGCTGAGGGCCACGATGATGCCATTGAGCGAGGCCGCTGAGGGCCACGATGATCCCATTGAGCGAGGCCGCTGAGGGCCACGATGATGCCATTGAGCGAGGCCGCTGAGGGCCACGATGATGCCATTGAGCCAGGCCGCTGAGGGCCACGATGATGCCATTGAGCGAGGCCGCTGAGGGCCACGATGATGCCATTGAGCGAGGCCGCTGAGGGCCACGATGATGCCATTGAGCGAGGCCGCTGAGGGCCACGATGATGCCATTGAGCGAGGCCGCTGAGGGCCACGATGATGCCATTGAGCGAGGCCGCTGAGGGCCACGATGATGCCATTGAGCGAGGCCGCTGAGGGCCACGATGATGCCATTGAGCGAGGCCGCTGAGGGCCACGATGATGCCATTGAGCCAGGCCGCTGAGGGCCACGATGATGCCATTGAGCGAGGCCGCTGAGGGCCACGATGATGCCATTGAGCGAGGCCGCTGAGGGCCACGATGATGCCTCTCAACCTTTGCTGTTGTGCTGCTGCTAAATTTCCTGATGCGGTAAAATACTTAAAAAAAAAACAATAATTGGCACCGCTTAAATATTTGCCATAACTGGAGAATGAATCACCCGATCGGCTTCAAATTTTAATCTCTAGTGTTTTTTTTTTCTGAGCACAAGGCTCACATTGTCATTGGCAGCGGGGGCTTTGACCCCCGGAACACCCTCCAGGTAGTGCCTTTTTTTATATTCTATACCTAAAGAATGCTTCTACCGATTGTCTTCAGAATATTTCTGACGATGCGTTCTGTAATGAGGATGATAACCCTTATGTTTAGCCCGAGTAAGTGCCAAATTTGATTTTTTACTTAAAAAGTTAATAGGAATCGTTAGAATTGGAACATTTACTGGAGAATGACTTCTCTGATCGGCTTCACACTTTTACCATTGGTGGGCTTTATTAAAACACCGCTTGTCATTCACTCTGTGTCGTGCAAAATTCAATTTACCAATTTTGTTAAGACAATTGTTTCCTGTAAAATAACCAGTGAATGGTTCTTCCGGTCAGCTTCAAACCCTCAATGCTTTTGTATCTCAATAGGAAGTATTTTTGTATTAATTTTGATCAGCATGGTGTGACAATTTGCCAATTTTTGTTGTAAATTTTATGAAACTGGATTTCATGGTGCTAAACTCTCCTTCAGGCTGAGGGACTAACCACCTCAAACACTATTTCTCCAAGATTGATGGACTGATTACGTCATCTTCATTACACTACTACACCTGTTGTCTCTGGATTTGACTGAAGAAGCCTACTGTGTAAGGCGAAACGTTTCGCTCTCAAGGAGCGAAACGTTGCCACAATAAAATGTCACATTAGTAGCATTTGTGTCCTTTTTACCTAATATATTGTCGGTAACTCTACCAACCCGCAAATAGGACCGAAACTAATGACGACGTTTCGGTCCGACTTGGACCATTAACCAGTCACCGTTTAACTAGTGACTAGTCAATGGTCCAAGTGAGATCGAAACGTCGTCACAAGTTTCAGTCTCCTATTTGAGGGGTATTTGTGTATTGTTCCAGTCACGGTATTGTACCTTTTCATTTCTTGCCCAACAAGGGTGTGGGTTCTATGTTGTGCCAGGTTCTATTTTTTTTTTGGGGGGGAAGGGGAGGGTTTGAGCCTGAATTGTAATTTAAACCTGATTTAAGCTGGTCACCGGAATCTACTGCTTCCGGGTGAATTATGAGACTACATCCAGCTTTTATTATCCTCGTGAGATGCTGTAATTTGGGTATATTGTCTCCCATAGATATCCTGCTCTTACTCTCTCTCTCTCTCTCTCTCTCTCTCTCTCTCTCTCTCTCTCTCTCTCTCTCTACTGCATCTCGTGCCAATGTCACTTTGTGGAACACCGGTGGAACACCGTAATCCGATTCGTCATGGGAGACTCAAGGCTCTTGTTAAAGGATTAAACTCTACCAAAAGCCCGAGAGAGATTATAAACTCTCACACAGGAGGGTCTGAGCAGCGTTTGTTTACTTAGAGACAACATTTTTCGAAAAGAGTTTGAGACGGGATCAGACAGCGTCCTCCTGAAAGGTGTTCAATACTTCAAATAGGATCAGATTAAGACATAAAAGGAATCGGATACCAAGATCAGGAAGAGGGAGAGAAGAGCATCACATAATAATGTAAATAAAGTCTAAGTTTGCAACACAGGAAAGGGATATCAATACTTTGAATGGGATCAGAACAGGGAATAAAGGAATCCGATATTCAGGTAAGGAATTGGATTAAGCGTTAAAAAAAAAATATAGCGTGGATCATTGGAGGAAAGTATAAGAGAACTGATAAGATCGAACCCATTAACGAAATTTATATGTAAACACGTGAATGGTCATCGTGGTACTCTGTAAATAAATAATTAAATATCCTATGTGTGTGTGTTTGTGTGTTTGTGTGTGTGTGTGTGTGTGTGTGTTGTGTTGTGTGTGTGTGTGTGTGTGTGTGTGTGTGTGTGTTGTGTTTGTGTGTGTGTGTGTGTGTGTGTGTGTGTGTGTGTGTGTGTGTGTGTACAGAACATCAAAAGAAATTAGGTACGTCTTAATATGTAGTATAACTATAGTGGAAAGCAGCAATATTCCAACCCACTAGAAGAAGCCACTTGTGGCGAGGAGAAGCCACTTGTGGTGAGGAGAAGCCACTTGTGGCGAAGAGAAAGCCACTTGTGGTGAGGAGAAGCCACTTGTGGCGAGGAGAAACCACTTGTGGTGAGGAGAAGCCACTTATGGCGAAGAGAAGCCACTTGTGGTGAGGAGAAGCCACTTGTGGTGAGGAGAAGCCACTTGTGGTGAGGAGAAGCCACTGTGGTGAGGAGAAGCCACTTGTGGCGAGGAGAAGCCACTTATGGCGAGGAGAAGCCACTTGTGGTGAGGAGAAGCCACTTGTGGCGAGGAGAAGCCACTTGTGGCGAGAAGAAGCCACTTGTGGCGAGGAGAAGCCACTTGTGGTGAGGAGAAGCCACTTGTGGGAGGAGAAGCCACTTGTGGTGAGGAGAAGCCACTTGTGGTGAGGAGAAGCCACTTGTGGTGAGGAGAAGCCACTTGTGGCGAGGAGAAGCCACTTGTGGTGAGGAGAAGCCACTTGTGGTGAGGAGAAGCCACTTGTGGTGAGGAGAAGCCACTTGTGGTGAGGGAGAAGCCACTGTGGTGAGGAGAAGCCCTTGTGGTGAGGAGAAGCCACTTGTGGGGGAGAGTGAGAAACCACTTGTGGTGAGGAGAAGCCACTTGTGGTGAGGAGAAGCCACTTGTGGTGAGGAGAAACCACTTGTGGTGAGGAGAAGCCACTTGTGGTGAGGAGAAGCCACTTGTGGTGAGGAGAACCACTTGTGGTGAGGAGAAGCCACTTGTGGTGAGGAGAAACCACTTGTGGTGAGGAGAAACCACTTGTGGCGAAACGTTACCTAGCAAATGTCTGCGTGAACCACTTTGGGAGTGCCTTGTGGGTAGAAGCCACTTGTCCCAGCGGTGGAGTTGAGAAACTGGTGTTTTCATCAACATGGTGGAGCGCTACGACGACGTGTCAATACTGTCTGTATTGAAGTGTTGCAGGGCGCGATTTACCCAAGCAACGCAGATGTTCTCCTCCCAGCTATTTTGGGATTCTTTAGGGATATCCATTGAAAATTATTTGGGATATCTCTCAACGTGTCGTCGAGGCTTTTGATGCAAGTTTGCTTGTGGCCAGCGAGAAGCGAGTGGTTGAACGTATCAGGGAAGAGGGATGTCGTCAACCGGGATAAGGTCTGCTGAGATGTCACGGCAGCAGGTCTATGTGACTTACGCAGGCCAAGTTCGAACGTGTCGCCTGTGTGGATTACCTGGACATGTGGGCGGCGTAACGTCGGATGGGCCAACAGAGACATGGAGCTGCTGATGGGATGAGGAAGGATAAGTGGTGGTCCCTGGATGCTATGGATGAGTCGCCACGGGGGACTATGAGCGTGGTGCCAAGTGGACAATGGGTGACATTGTTGATAAAGGGGGATGGTGTACTAACTTGTCCGGTGACCCAGGATGGCGGGAACGGGGGCGGAGGGAAGTGGCTCTGCCGGGAAAGGGGTGAACTTGGTTTTGTCCCCAGCCGCTTTTGGGGGGGATTTTCCACTGTTGGGACAGTCCTGTGTGTGAGGGCACACAGCATGGTGTGGGGACTTAGGATCAGAGGTGAGGAGGACGGGGAGGGGAAAGTGTGATGGGGGTCTCAAAAAGAGTGGGCCTTGCCTTCCCGGTCCCGGGGGTTGGGGGTAAAGTGCACAGGGGAGAGGATTGTGAGACTATGGGGGTGAAGGGGCTCCAGGAAAAAGGGCCCAGTGGTCTAATTGAGGGCGTTCCCAACACCTGGGCAACAGGTGTCCAAAAAGGCCTGGGTGGAGGTGGCAAAAAAGGGGGGCGGGGAAATGGCAAGGGTAAAAGGGATGAGGGGCAGGAAAGCAGACAGGCAAAGTACTGGGAGTGTCCGGGAGAAAGGGAAAAGAGCATTAGTAAAGGGAAAGTCGGGTTTACGAGGGGAAATTGAAAAGTGGGGAAACCCACCCGCGTTCTTTTCAGGTGTTTAACATTTTGTAAAAAGGCCTCCAAACGGAGGTAAACGTAAATGGGGAGAAATTTACATTAAGACGTTTAAATGTGGATTTTGTATATTGCAAGAGCATAATTATAGGATGGGGGGAAATTTTACGTTAAGTGGTTTACAGTTTTTGCGGGGAGTGCGGGGAGTTTCAAGGGGGGGTGGCTATAGGTATACGTGTGACCAGTCCCCCTTTTGGGTTTTTAGCTTGGGG
>WNWK01039132.1:0-17603 GCA_009830355.1 Cherax destructor
AAAATTTGTTTTTAGGCTTAAAACAATCAGCAAAATAATCCTAACATTTTGGTAAGAAAAATAATTTTTTTTTTCGAATATTTCCCGACATAGAATGACAGTTTCAGAAAGGGGTCTCTGACAGTCAAAGAGTTAAGGGGAGTGCATGACGAGCTTGTCTTTTCTGAGATGAACGAGAAGGAAGTGTCGAATCGTCATGTGTGGGTCTCAGTCGTTTGGGTGTCGGACCAGGGGTGGTCCGATGTGAGACGAGCGAGCGATTCGAAAATTGCCGCACCGTCCAGGGAGAAGCCGGAATCAAGGTCAGAGAAGAGCAAAGGTCAGATGTATCGAAAGGGCCAGTCGGGTCCCTGGGACCTGAAGCAGGTGACGAACTGGTACCTGCTTCAGTTACAGGGGTATTAGGGTTGTCCGAAGAGTTATCCATTACCAAGGTAGGGTCAGAACTAGGTGCGGTATCAAGGGGCCCGGGGGTAGAGTCACGGATTAGGGCAACCATGGTTAGGTTACTTCTTTCTTTTTGTTTTTAAGAAAAAAAAAGAAAGAAGAAAATAAAATAAAAATAAAAAAAAAGAATAAAAAAAGGGGGGAACGTGGAGGAATAGCTCCTAGGAGGAATGAAAGGAGCGTAAATCCCACTCCACGCCCAAGAGGACCTCAATACCACAAGTAGTGCAGATGCTGCATGGAACCCATGCCATACCCTACCCTTCACGCAAGTAAACCAGCAATCTGGGATAGCAACCTCACATCCACCGAGCCACCTCGGTGGACAAAAGAGAGGGTGGCCGGATATCCGCCACAAAGCATACCGCCTTCGGCCACCACCCCTGGAATCCGAAAGGTGGCCTCCAGAGATACACCCGTCGCCCGAAAGATACCCAAGGCCACCCCTTGGGAGACCGGAGAGGGATCGGGACATCCCCAGGCGATCCAGATTCCACGGCAAACTACACCACCGCCAAGAACCTCAACGGAATGGGAATGGACCACAGTACCCTTCCCCTTACCTAGGAACTAGAATGCCTGTGGAGAGAAGCTCCCAGGGTAAAAATGCGAAGGAAATAAGGGATGGATGAGGAGGAGGGGGAGGAGGAAAGGGAAAAGGGAGGATGGGAAAGGGAGGGAGGATTGGGGGGTAATTAGGTTCGGTCTGAGGAAGACCAAAAGGTCCAATTCCTCAGACAGATAGCCTCTTTACCTCGTCAAGGAGCCCCCCTTAAAGAGGTGGTGTGAATATAATGCAGAGAATTCGGAGTTTGGAAATTAGGAGGAGGTGCGGGATTACCAAGCCTATTATCCAGAGGGCTGAGGAGGGGTTGTTGAGGTGGTTCGGACATGTAGAAAGAATGGAATGAAACAATGACTTCGAGTGTATAAATCTGTAGTGGAGGGAAGGCAGGGTAGGGGTTGGCCTAGGAAAGGTTGGAGGGAGGGGGTAAAAGAGGTTTTGTGTGCGAGGGGCTTGGATTTCCAGCAAGCATGTGTGAGCGTATTTGATAGGAGTGAATGGAGACAAATGGTTTTTAACCCTTTGACTGTCACAACCCCAAATCCTGAGGCGTCTCCTGGTGTCACCAAATTTTCGAAAAAAAAAAAATCTTATGAAATGATAGAGAATCTTTTCCCGATGGTAATGGCACCAAAAGTACGAAATTTGATGGAAAACTTACGGAATTACGCTCTGACGAAGTTAGTGATCTCTGTGATATATATGCATCTGCGATTTTGCCGATTTTGAGCCCTATTTTCGGCCAATTCCATTGATCCAGTCGACCAAACTCATAGCTATTTCTTTAGAACTCCATTTGTTCTATCGATTGAGTACAAGAAACCGCCAAAAATTTGAGTGCAACTACCCAATAGTGGTCAGAAATTGGAAATTTGGCAAATTTAATGCAAAATAAAAAAGATGTCAATTTCGAAATAGGGTCCAGAATAAACAATGCAGACATTCCTGGCACTATAATAAGATTTTCTCTGTTCATTAGTCACGTCTTTAGGCCCCTCTTACATTACTCTTGCTTTCTATTTTGATTTTTTATTCACAAAAAATAAAAGATTTACTGTTATGCAGACTACTGCATTATTGTAAAAATTGTATAAATAATAGCAGTGCACTTGTGAAAGAATATTAGACTCACCAGTTGACGTGTATTGGACGCGTGGCATGATGTGATTTGTTTACTCTTGAAATATTGGCAAAAATCGAACATTTCCGCTACTTTGAGCTCAATTTCAAGGCCGTTTTCTTAATGAAACTAATCAAAATCATCTCTATTTCTGTAATATGTTTTCCATTCTATCATATGAGACCACGAAAAGGAGAATACAACCATAAATAGTATATGAAAATACACCTCAAAGTCAGCATCTTAATCCAAAAACATGGTCAGTTTTTTTTTCTCATTATGCACTGCGTGCTGCAGGATTTTTTTTATACAGCACACACTGGCCACACAGATCCATTCTCTCACATGTGGACCTACCAGCTTTTTCCCACTTGATTTGAAGCCGCTAGAATTTTTATTATACGTATATACGTCAGATTAAGTCAGGAGTATCTGAGAGAGTTAGAGCTAAGGAAGGGGTAGCAATAATGTTGAAGGATCAGTTATGGAAGGAGAAGAGGGAATATAAATGTGTAAATTCAAGGATTATGTGGATTAAAATAAGGGTCGGATGCGAAAAGTGGGTCATAATAAGCGTGTATGCACCTGGAGAAGAGAGGAGTGTAGAGGAGAGAGAGAGATTTTGGGAGATGTTAAGCGAATGTATAGGAACTTTTGAACCAAATGAGAGAGTAATTGTGGTAGGGGACCTAAATGCTAAAGTAGGAGAAACATGTAGAGAGGGTGTGGTAGGTAAGTTTGGGGTGCCAGGTGTAAATGATAATAGGAGCCCTTTGATTGAACTTTGTATAGAAAGGGGTTTAGTTATAGGTAATACATATTTTAAGAAAAAGAGGATAAATAAGTATACAAAATATGATGTAGGGCGTAATGACAGTAGTTTGTTGGACTATGTATTGGTAGATAAGACTGTTGAGTAGACTTCAGGATGTACATGTTTATAGAGGGGCCACAGATAGATCACTTTTTAGTTATAGCTACAGTGGGAGTAAAAGGTAGATGGGATACAAGGAAAATAGAAGCAGTAAGTAAGAGAGAGGTGAAGGTTTATAAACTAAAAGAGGAGGCAATTAGGGTAAGATATAAACAACTATTGGAGGATAGATGGGCTAGTGAGAGTGTAGGCAATGGGGTCGAAGATGTATGGGGTAGATTTAAAAATGTAGTGTTAGTGTGTTCAGCAGAAGTTTGTGGTTACAGACTAGTGGGTGGGGGAGGGAAGAAGAGCGATTGGTGGAATGATGATGTAAAGAGAGTAGTAAGGGAGAAAAAGTTAGCATATGAGAGGTTTTTACAAATTAGAAGTGATGCAAGGAGGGAAGAGTATATGGAGAGAAAAAGAGAGGTTAAGAGAGTGGTGAAGCAATGTAAAAGGAGAGCAAATGAGAGAGTGGGTGAGATGTTATCAACAAATTTTGTTGAAAATAAGAAAAAGTTTTGGAGTGAGATTAATAAGTTGAGGAAGCCTAGGGAACAAATGGATTTGACAGTTAAAAATAGGAGAGGAGAGTTATTAAATGGAGTTAGAGGTATCGGGAATTATTATTATAATCAAATAGAAGCGCTAAACCACAGGGGTTATACAGCGCTGCAGGTTATTGTAGGATGCAGGGAGAGTGGGTTGTAAGAGGGAGATGGATGATTAGTAGGGTATGGAGTGCAGCATGACGGTGGATAGTGCAGGGATAGAGGGTAGCGAGAGATCGAGGTAGAAGGGACTGAGGGAGGTGCTAGAGGTATAATCTTCAGAGTTTGTGTAGTAAGTCAGTTTCTGTCAAAAAGACAACAAGAGAGTCAGGATTAAAGGAGGGTCCATCTGCAAGAAGGGAAGGTAAAGAAAGGGCCGCAGAGCGAAGACGTCGTTGGAGGTAAATTCTGCGTGCTCGTTGACAGAGTGGGCAGTCCAGCAGAATATGTCGAACAGACACTGGAACCTGACAATGCTCACAGAGAGGGGCAGGGAGCCTCTCCATGAGATACCCGTGAGTAAGACGAGTGTGGCCGATGTGAAGACGGGAGAGTGTAGTCTCCCAACCTCGACATTGGTGACAAGAAGGCCAGAAACCTATAACCGGTTTAATAGAATGAAGTTTGTTATTCATCAGGTCAGACCAGCGTTGTTGCCAACAGGTGCGAAGGTGGGTAGCAATGACCGCAAAATAGTCCGTGAAAGGAACACCTCTATATGAAACTGGAAGGTCATGTACTGCTGACCGTGCAGCAGTGTCTGCCTGTTCATTGCCCTGTATGTCAACATGACCAGAGACCCAACAAAAGACAATATCTTTATGCTTGCTAAAGATAGGGCGTAACCAAAGGTGGATACGAAGAACTAGGGGGTGAGGTGTATCAATTTTACGGATAGCCTGTAAAGCACTAAGGGAGTCTGAAACGACCACAAATGGTGATACAGGCATAGATGCAATACGGATAAGTGCCACAAGAATGGCATACAATTCAGCAGTAAATATGCAAGCCGAGGGTAATAGATGCCCTCGTACGACGCTGTCCGGAAACACTGCTGTGAATCCGACGCCGTCAGATGACTTTGAACCATCGGTGTATACTGAGATGGCGTGGGAATGAGAACAGAAATGGTCTAGAAAGAAAGAGCGAGAAGCCGCCGTAGGTAGTTGGGCTTTCGCGCAAGGTAGAGGAATAGAACAGACACGGACAGCAGGAACTTGCCAAGGGGGTAAAGGAAAGGGTGAAGCCACATGAACATATAAAGGCGGAAGCTGAAGGGAAGGCAAGAGTGAATGCAGACGAAGAGAAAAGGGACGAAGTAAACAGGGGCGACGAACAAATAACGAGCATCTACTAACATCTGTGACAATCCTATACATGGAAGGATTGTGGAGGTCATGAGAGCGAACATAATAGCTAATGCAATGTGCATCACGATGATCAGACAAGGAAGGAATGTTCGCTTCTACATAGAGGCTCTCAACCGGGGAAGAACGAAAAGCACCAAGGCATAAGCATAATCCCTGGTGATGGATGGGATTAAGGCTGGAAAGAGTGGCAGGAGAAGCTGCTGAATATATCTGGTCACCATAATCGAGTTTCGATAAAATTAGGGCCGAATGTGGCGAAGGAGAGTTCTACGATCAGCCCCCATGATAGATGTGCGAGGTTTTAAGGAGGTTCAGCCGGCTATGACAAGTCGCCTTCAGAGAGGTAATGTGAGGTTTCCAGGACAATCTGCGGTCAAACAGGAGGCCGAGAAACCTGACTGTATCACGTTCTGGGATACGTGAGCCGTATAGGTACAATGGATGATCAGAGACCACTGAACGTCTAGTGAACGTAATTTGATGAGTTTTGCCACTAGAAAATTTAAACCCGTGAGTGGTGGCCCAATCAGAAACCCGGTTGATGGCATGCTGGAGGGAAACTGCAATGAGGTGACAGCCAGCACCTGCACAAGCTATAGCAAAGTCATCCACATAGAGCGATGACCAAATATTGGATGGGAGAACAGATGCCAGATTATTTATAGCAAGCAGAAAAAGTGTTGTGCTCAGAACACATCCCTGGGTGACACCTTCAGCTTGGACAAATTCCAGGGAGAGTTTATTACTAACCCAGACCCGGAAATGTCTGTCAGTTAAAAAGGCCTTAAGAAAGAATGGTAGGTTGCCTCGGAGGCCTAAGGCATGGGCCTGGGCCAAGATATTATATCTCCAAGTTGTATCATAAGCCTTCTCAAGGTCGAAAAAGATAGAGATAACCGAATGGTTATTCGCAAAGGCATTACGAATATACATATCCAAGCGCAGCAAGGGGTCAATGGCAGAACGGCCCTTACGGAAGCCATACTGACTAGGGAAGAGACTATTGTGAGTCTCTAAATACCACATCAAACGTCTATTAACTAGACGTTCCATCACCTTGCAAACTGCACTGGTAAGAGCGATGGGACGGTAGTGAGAGGGATCACGTCCCTAGCACCTGTTTTTCGAAAAGGGAGAACAATAGCAGACTTCCAAAGCTGGGGAAGAACTCCTTGTGACCATATGAGATTAAAGAGTCGTAAGAGGACAGTAAGAGCAGACTGATGTAAATGCTGTAGCATACGAATATGTATGCCGTCTGGCCCAGCTGCCGATGATCGGCAAGCAGAGAGTGTTGCCTCCAGTTCCATAAGGGTAAAAGGCACCAGATGATTACCAATTTCAGTGGCAACGGCAAGAGGGTGTGCTATATCAGCACCAGCAACCTGAAGAACAAGAGCCGGGTCGGGGGAGAATTTACCACTTAATTTCCGCACTTTCTTCCAGACTGCACTCATCGAGGAAGCCGAAGTGACAGTAGAAATGTAATCTCGCCAGCAAGTGCGTTTAGCATCAAGTATGACACGGCGAGCAATAGCTCTCTTCTGCTTGAAATCAAGGAGTCTCTCTGTGGTTCTGTTATACCGATACCTGCCCCATGCAGCGCGTTTCAAACGCACTGCCTGAGCACAAGCAGGAGACCACCAAGGCACACACTTCTGAGGATGCTTGCCCGAGGTTTGGGAATAGAATGTGAAGCCGCTGTGAAGATGGAGGACGAAAAGTGATATAAAACCTCATCAATGGAGGACGAGGTAGGAACCTCATGAAAGGCAGTAAGATGTGAGTAAAGGTCCCATTTCGCCCGGTCAAATTGCCAGGGTGGGCAATGAGGAGGTGGAGAAAACAGAGGGGACTTAAGGATGATTGGGAAATGATCACTGTCATGTAAGTCCGGGAGAACAGACCAGGTGAAGTCAAGGACAGTAGATGAAGAGCAGATGGAAAGATCGATGCAGGAGAAAGAAATAAGTTCGGGGATCAAAATGGGTAGGAGTACCCGTATTTAAAACATGGAGGGGAAGAGAAGCAAGAAATGCCTCCAACTGAATGCCACGGAAGTCACAGTGCGACCCTCCCCAGAGAAAATGGTGATCGTTAAAATCACCAAATAATAGAAAGGGTGGCAGTAAGGAAGAAACCAGAAAATCAACATCTGGGATAGACATTGCCCGCGAAGGGGAGAGATATAAAGAACAGAGTGTATACCACTTATTCAAGTGGATACGGGCTGCGGTGTAATGTAAGGAAGAAGGAACATAGAGCTGACGGTATGGAACACCAGTACGTATAAGAAGAGCACTTTCGTTAAAGGTTCCATCGGAAAAAGGATCCGATGAATATAACAAATCATAGCCTGAAATGGGCCTGATAACAGTGGATTGTAATTTGGGTTCTTGCAAACAGACCCCAACAGGGGAAAACTGAGAGAGCAACACCTGAAGCTCACCCAGGTTACCCCTGAGGCCTCGGATATTCCACTGCAAATAAGCCATGATTTATGGAGAGAAAGATATAAGTGGAAGGGAGAGGAATCTATGGACTAGGGTTAGAAAAGTCCACGTGTGGAGGTAGCGGAAGACCTGTAATCAGAGAAGGAGGAGGACGTTGTGAAGGAAGGGGGGGTTGAGACGAAGAAGAGAGATGAGGAACCTCAGGTGGAGTAGTGTCCATCATCGGTCCAGAAATATATTCTGCAATAGCTTCCAGTGTTTTGGAAGTCAAAGATGCAGAATGTGGGACTACATTAGAAATGGAAGAAGAGTGAGCAATGATCGGGGAGTCTATAGACTGTACTAAAGTAGAGGGTGAGGAGATAGAAGAGGAAACTTTCGAAGGGGCTTGGGAGGGGACAGGGGATGAAGGTAGTGTATGAGGAGGAGGATGAACCTCCACACATGTTATAGAACTAGTCAGAGGCGAAGAACCTGGCAGTAGGGATTTTTTGCCGGGCTTATGAGAAGGAGGGGGGCGCTGAGGTTTAGGTGAAGGACGAGGACGTGTAGACTCAGAATTGTGCGAGTGAGTAGAGGAAGGAGTGTGGACAGTATGGGAAGCCAAGGTAGGGACCTCGGAGCCAAGAATATCAAAAGGATTCGAGACAGGGGTGACTGAGGATGAGGCGACCACAGAGGAAGCCGTGGAAGTTGGGACTCCAGAAGTGGGGTGACGTTTAGCAATTCGAGAATAGGAAATGCGGGGAAGTCTCACTTGAAGGCGTAGATGAGAGACGGCCATAGCATATGAGAAGCCTTCCGCCTCTTTGAGACAACAAATTTCCCGCTCATTCAGGTAAACCTGACAACGGCGAGAATATGATGGATGTGCCTCATGACAGTTAAGGCAAGAGGGAGGGAGAGTACAAGAAGAACTGGCATGGTCGTCAGCACCACAGACTGGGATTTCGGCCATGGACCTGCAATATTTCGCTGGATGACCAAAACACCAGCAGTTTCTACACTGTTGCTGTGTAAGGGTCACCTTTCGGACTTGTAAACGTTGACCTGCAATGTAAACCAAAGGTGGTAGTTCACGGCAGTCAAATGTTAAACGAGCTATATTGCAAGGATAACGTCTTCGCTTATTGGCAGGGAGGACAAAAGTGTCAACTTTAAGGATAGGGAGTTCTTGGAGCTCAAGCTGCTCGAAAATGTCATCACCACATGTCTGGAAATTCCGTTGGACAATGGTGTGGGGCAAAATGACAGAACCACAACAAGAATTGAGGGAATGGTGCTTGTCAATAGTAACAGGAGCAGAGTCTATGGTTGTAAGAAGAGAAAGATCGTGAGCTTGACCAGCATTCAGTACCGTGATGATGCGAGTGCCGCTCTTGAGAGCGTGAAATGAGATGTCTTTACCAACATGGCGTAGGAGAGCTTTACCAATATACTATGGTCTGAAAGATAGGTATTAGGAGAAGTAGGTCGCAGACTAAAAAACTTTGTCCATTGAGTAGTTTGAAACATTAAGTTTAAGGGGAGTGCGTGACGAGCTGGTCGTTTCTGAGATAAAGGGGAAGGAAGCGTCAAATCATCATGTGTGGGTCTTGGTCGTTTGGGTGTGGGACCGGGGGTGGTCCGATGGGAGACGGGCGAGCAATTCGAAAATTGCCGCACAGTCGAGGGAGAAGCCGGAATCAAGGTCAGAGAAGAGCGAAGGTCAGACGTATCGAGAGGGCCAGTCGGGTCCCTGGTACCTGAAGCAGGTGACGAACCGGCACCAGCAAGAGGTACAGGGGCATGAGAGGTGTCCAAAGAGTTGTCCGTTAACGAGGCAGGGTCAGTACTGGGTGCGGTATCAGGAAGGCCCGGGTGGGTTCATGGATTGGGTCAGCCATGGTTAGGTTACTTCATTCTTTTTATTTTTAAGAAAAAAAAGAAAGAAGAAATAAAATAAAAATAAAAAAAATAAAAAAGGGGAACGTGGAGGAATAGCTCCTAGGAGGAATGAAAGGCGTAAATCCCCTCCGGCCCAAGAGGACCCAACACCGCAAGTAGTGCAGATGCTGCATGGAACCCGTGCCATACCCTACCCTTCACGCAAGTAAACCAGCAATCTGGGATAGCAACCTCACATCCACCGAGCCACCTCGGTGGACAAAAGAGAGGGCGGCCGGATATCCGCCACAAAGCATACCGCCTTCGGCCACCACCCCTGGAATCCGAAAGGTGGCCTCCAGAGATACACCCGTCGCCCGAAAGATACCCAAGGCCACCCCTTGGGAGACCGGAGAGGGATCGGGACATCCCCAGGCGATCCAGATTCCACGGCAAACTACACCACCGCCAAGAACCTCAACGGAATGGGAATGGACCACAGTACCCTTCCCCTTACCTAGGAACTAGAATGCCTGTGGAGAGAAGCTCCCAGGGTAAAAATGCGAAGGAAATAAGGGATGGATGAGGAGGAGGGGGAGGAGGAAAGGGAAAAGGGAGGATGGGGAAGATGGGAAAGGGAGGGGGGATTGGGGGGTAATTAGGTTCGGTCTGAGGAAGACCAAAAGGTCCAATTCCTCAGACAGATAGCCTCTTTACCTCGTCAAGGAGCCCCCCTTAAAGAGGTGGTGTGAATATAATGCAGAGAATTCGGAGTTTGGAAATTAGGAGGAGGTGCGGGATTACCAAGCCTATTATCCAGAGGGCTGAGGAGGGGTTGTTGAGGTGGTTCGGACATGTAGAGAGAATGGAATGAAACAATGACTTCGAGTGTATAAATCTGTAGTGGAGGGAAGGCGGGTAGGGGTTGGCCTAGGAAAGGTTGGAGGGAGGGGGTAAAAGAGGTTTTGTGTGCGAGGGGCTTGGATTTCCAGCAAGCATGCGTGAGCGTATTTGATAGGAGTGAATGGAGACAAATGGTTTTTAACCCTTTGACTGTCACAACCCTAAATCCTGAGGCGTCTCCTGGTGTCACCAAATTTTCGAAAAAAAAAAAATTCTTATGAAATGATAGAGAATCTTTTCCCGATGGTAATGGCACCAAAAGTACGAAATTTGATGGAAAACTTACGGAATTACACTCTCACGAAGTTAGTGATCTCTGATATATATGCATCGGCGATTTCGCCGATTTTGAGCCCTATTTTCGGCCAATTCCATTGTTCCAGTCGACCAAACTCATAGCTATTTCTTTAGAACTCCATTTGTTCTATCAATTGAGTACAAGAAACCGCTAAAAATTTGAGTGCAACTACCCAATAGTGGTCAGAAATTTTAAATTTGGCAAATTTAATGCAAAATAAAAAAGATGTCAATTTCAAAATAGGGTCCAGAATAAACAATACAGACATTCCTGGCACTATAATAAGATTTTCTCTGTTCATTAGTCACGTCTTTAGGCCCCTCTTACATTACTCTTGCTTTCTATTTTGATTTTTTATTCACAAAAAATAAAAGATTTACTGTTATGCAGACTACTGCATTATTGTAAAAATTGTATAAATAATATCAGTGCACTTGTGAAAGAATATTAGACTCAGCAGTTGATGTGTATTGGACGCGTGGCGTGATGTGATTTGTTTACTCTTGAAACATTGGCAAAAATCGAACATTTCCGCTAATTTGAGCTCAATTTCAAGGCCGTTTTCTTAATGAAACTAATCAAAATCATCTCTATTTCTGTAATATGTTTTCCATTCTATCACATGAGACCACGAAAAAGAGAATACAACCATAAATACTATATGAAAATACACCTCAAAGTCAGCGTCTTAATCCAAAAACACGGTCAGTTTTTTTTTCTCATTATGCCCTGGGTGCTGCAGGATTTTTTTTATACAGCACACACTGGCCACACAGATCCATTCTCTCACATGTGGGCCTACCAGCTTTTTCCCACTTGATTTGAAGCCGCTAGAATTTTTATTATACGTATATACGTCAGATTAAATCAGGAGTATCTGAGAGAGTTAGAGCTAAGGAAGGGGTAGCAATAATGTTGAAGGATCAGTTATGGAAGGAGAAGAGGGAATATAAATGTGTAAATTCAAGGATTATGTGGATTAAAATAAGGGTCGGATGCGAAAAGTGGGTCATAATAAGCTTGTATGCACCTAGAGAAGAGAGGAGTGTAGAGGAGAGAGAGAGATTTTGGAAGATGTTAAGCGAATGTATAGGAACTTTTGAACAAAGTGAGAGTAATTGTGGTAGGGGACCTAAATGCTAAAGTAGGAGAAACATGTAGAGAGGGTGTGGTAGGTAAGTTTGGGGTGCCAGGTGTAAATGATAATGGGAGCCCTTTGATTGAACTTTGTATAGAAAGGGGTTTAGTTATAGGTAATACATATTTTAAGAAAAAGAGGATAAATAAGTATACAAGATATGATGTAGGGCGTAATGACAGTAGTTTGTTGGACTATGTATTGGTAGATAAGACTGTTGAGTAGACTTCAGGATGTACATGTTTATAGAGGGGCCACAGATAGATCACTTTTAGTTATAGCTACAGTGGGAGTAAAAGGTAGATGGGATACAAGGAAAATAGAAGCAGTAAGTAAGAGAGAGGTGAAGGTTTATAAACTAAAAGAGGAGGCAATTAGGGTAAGATATAAACAACTATTGGAGGATAGATGGGCTAGTGAGAGTGTAGGCAATGGGGTCGAAGATGTATGGGGTAGATTTAAAAATGTAGTGTTAGTGTGTTCAGCAGAAGTTTGTGGTTACAGCGAGTGGGTGCGGGAGGAAGAAGAGCGGTTGGTGGAATGATGATGTAAAGAGAGTAGTAAGGGAGAAAAAGTTAGCATATAGAGGTTTTTACAAAGTAGAAGTGATGCAAGGAGGAAGAGTATATGGAGAGAAAAAGAGAGGTTAAGAGAATGGTCAGCAATGTAAAGGAGAGCAAATGAGAAGTGGGTGAGATGTTATCAACAAATTTAGTTGAAAATAAGAAAAAGTTTTGGAGTGAGATTAATAAGTTGAGGAAGCCTAGGGAACAAATGGATTTGACAGTTAAAAATAGGAGAGGAGAGTTATTAAATGGAGAGTTAGAGGTATCGGGAAGATGGAGGAATATTTTGAGGAGTTGTTAAATGTTGATGAAGACAGGAAGCTGTGATTTCGTGTATAGGGCAAGGAGGAATAACATCTTGTAGTGTGGAAGAGCCAGTTGTGAGTGTGGGGAAGTTCGTGAGGCAGTGGGTAGAATGAAAGGGGGTAAGGCAGCTGGGATTGATGGGATAAATAGAAATGTTAAAAGCAGGTGGGGATATAGTTTTGGAGTGGTTAGTGCTATTATTTAATAAATGTATGGAAGAGGGTAAGGTACCTAGGGATTGGCAGAAAGCGTGTATTGTTCCTTTGTATAAAGGCAAAGGGGACAAAAGAGTGCAAAAATTATAGGGAATAAGTTTGTTGAGTGTACCTGGTAAAGTGTATGGTAGAGTTATTATTGAAAGAATTAAGAGTAAGCAGAAAACAGGATAGCAGATGAACAAGGGGCTTTAGGAAAGGTAGGGGTGTGTAGACCAAGTGTTTACAGTGAAACATATAGGTGAACAGTATTTGGATAAGGGTAAAGAGATTTTTGTGGCATTTATGGATTTGGAAAAGGCGTATGATAGGGTGGGTAAGGGGCAATGTGGCAGATGTTGCAGGTGTATGGAATAGGAGGTAGGTTACTGAAAGCAGTGAAGAGTTTTTATGAGGATAGTGAGGCTCAAGTTAGAGTGTGTAGGAGGGAAGGGACTATTTCCCAGTAAAAGTGGGCCTTAGACAAGGATGTGTGATGTCACCGTGGTTGTTCAATATATTTATAGATGGGGTTGTAAAGAAGTTAATGCGAGGGTCTTGGCAAGAGGTGTGGGGTTAAAAGATAAAGAATTAAATACAAAGTGGGAGTTGTCACAGTTGCTTTTGCTGATGACACTGTGCTTTGGGAGATTCTGAAGAGAAGTGCAGAGGTTGGTGGATGAATTTGGTAGGGTGTGTAAAAAGAAAATTGAAAGTGAATATAGGAAAGAGTAAGGTGATGAGGATAACAAAAAGATTAGGTGACGAAAGATTGGATATCAGATTGGAGGGAGAGAGTATGGAGAGTGAATGTATTCAGATATTTGGGAGTGACATGTCAGCAGATGGGTCTATGAAGGATGAGGTGAATCAGAATTGATGAGGAAAAGTATGGAGCCTGAGCTGTGGAGACAAAGAACTTTGTCCATGGAGTAAGAGAATATGGAGTATAGTTATACCAACACTCTTATATGGGTGTGAAGCATTGGTGATGAATGTTGCAAGAGGAGAAGGCTGGAGGCAGTGGAGATGTCATGTCTGAGGTCAATGTGTGGTGTGAATATAATGCAGAGAATTCGGAGTTTGGAAATTAGGAGGAGGTGCGGGATTACCAAAACTATTATCCAGAAAGCTGAGGGGGTTGTTGAGGTGGTTCGGACATGTAGAGAGAATGGAAAAAGACAGAATAACTTCGAGTGTATAAATCTGTAGTGGAGGGAAGGCGGGGTAAGGGTCGGCCTAGGAAAGGTTGGAGGAGGGGTAAAGGAAGTTTTGTGTGCGAGGGCTTGGACTTCCAGCAAGCATGTGTGAACGTATTTGATAGGAGTGAATGGAGACAAATGGTTTTAATACTTGACGTGCTGTTGGAGTGTGAGCAAAGTAACATTTATGAAGGGATTCAGGGAAACCGGCAGGCCGGTCTTGAGTCCTGGAGATGGGAAGTACAGTGTCTGCACTCTGAAGGAGTGTTAATGTTGCATTTTTATAACTGTAGTGTAAACATGCCTCTGGCAAGACAGTGATGGAGTGAATGATGATGAAAGTTTTTCTTTTTAGGGCGACCCTACCTTGGTGGGAATCGGCCGATGTGTTAATAATAAAAAAATATAATGTAGAGATTTGGTACAAAATAGGGCTGGGAAGAAAACCACTAATTATGTAAAAACATTCCCAGTAAACTAATCATAAGTCTTACATACTACTTATATCTAGACCTAGTGTGAAGGCTAAATTCAGACTCGGTTCAATCTTGCACCCCAAGATAAACCAAGGCTCGTTCCTCCTTAGGAAAATTACAAAGAATAGAAAAAGACAAAAATAACATAAAAAATAAGCACTTTATTGAATAGAAAGATTTATGAAATAATAAAAACTTAAACATGAAAAATAAAAAAAATAGACAAATAAAACTACATTGCAACAGCTAATTTGTTCAGATTACAAGGGACGTGTTGATGTTCTTGACACTTCAGCTGGTACACTTTTCTGAACTCCTTGCTGGTATTCACTTAATCGATGATGGTGGCAACAACCACTTGTTTGATGGGTGTGATAGATGTCTGTTGACCAAGAGTCAGGGACTCACGTGGGGTCCGCTGGTGACTCAGGTGGCTGTGGTTGAAGCTAGTGTTACTGCAGATGTGGGCAGTATAAAAGTTGATGATTCAGTCTCAAAAACTCGTGTGAGACGGTTCCTTCAATTTCCCTCAGCGTTGTGCCAGGTGGCTCAAACTGGCGCCGACAGCTATTAAATGGAGAAAGACAAAAATTACTCACCATTCTGATACACATTCTTATAATAGGCATAAGGCCGTCCAAAAGAAATGGTGAGACAAAATTATGCTAGTCAATACAAGGCAAGGGCAGAGCCACATTAAGTACTCCAAAAAATGATGAGTGAAGCTCAAAAACTAATGAGTGAGGCTCGTAAAATACAATACGACAGAAGTGGCTGTGAAGACTTACAGAGGAGACGGGAGCTGTTAGTCGAGTGATTATTCCTTTGGCTGGAGTCCAGCATGTCACCTCTCTCCAGGTGGAAGAAGGGGAGAGGGGTACAGCTGGAGCTAGATACTTACCCCACCTAAACGAGCAGACTACCACTACTAGCACTTATACAGACATTCACACTTCCTTCACTTCTATCTATGGACTTTTCCCTCACACCTAATATATAATTTTAGTCAGTACATCTTGGGTAATTCATTATAATCATATTTATGAAACATATAAACCATCAAGACCAGCTGTAATAGGCTGTCACTTAAAGAATGTTGATACAAGTTCAAGGATTATACATAATCATAATAATAATAATAATAAAACATAAAACATATATTTTAATGACAAGAGATAAAGTATAAAGTAAATTCCAAGAGGAATTTAGAATAATGTAAAGCAGGAGACAGGTGTGCACAAGGAAAATATGCAACATCAGCTTAATCTGGTAATTCTGTACCAGCAATGTCAAGGACTGGAATTGATTCAGGTGAGTTACCTGCCTGCCAACTTCCACACCATTTTCCATACTGGACTCCTAGAACTGATGCCATTCAAAATTAAAATGTCAGTCGATCAACAATCGTGCTTGGCTTCTGACACACTGGGTATGTATTCATGCTTGCTTGTAATTTAGATACCATGCAGTAACACAACTACATCTATACTTGACCTTGTGGTACCTTTGAGTCACATGACCCCAGTACACTCTGGTGACCACTAGGAAACACATGAAAACACTTTAATGAGGTTTTACAAGACGAGATTTTCTTTAAAAGTTTTTATTATTATTATTATAATCAAAAAGAAGCGCTAAACCACAGGGATCATACAGCGCAGCAGAGTAGGGCAAGATGCAGGGAGAATGGGTTGTAAAAGGGAGATGGATGATTAGTAGGATATGGAGTGCAGCAGGACAGTGGATAGTGCAGGGATACAGGGTAGCAAGAGATTGAGGTAGAAGGGACTGAAGTGAGTGCTAGAGGTATAATCTTCAGAGTTTGTGTAGTAAGTCAGTTGCTGTCAAAAAGTCAATGAGAGAGTCAGGATTAAAGGAGGGCCCATTAGCAAGAAGGGAAGGTAAATTATTATTATAATAAAAAGAAGCGCTAAACCACAAGGGTTATACAGCGCGGCGGGGCAGGACAGGATGCAGGGAGAATGCATTGTAAGCGGGAGATGGATGATTAGTAGGGTATGGAGAGCAGCAAGAGATCGAGGTAGAAGAGACTGAGGGAGGTGCTAGAGATATAATCTTCTGAGTTTGTGTAGTAAGTCAGTTTCTGTCAAAAACTCAAGAGATCAGGATTAAAGGAGGTCCATCAGCAAGAAGAAGGTAAGAAAGGGGAGAGTGAACTAGTGGGTGAGGTGTATCAATTTACTGATAGCCTGTTGGGTTTAAGCCCAAGGGGCCCGGTTTCTGTACAAAAAGTCAACGAAAGAGCTCGAGGAAAAGGAGGGGTCCAAACAGCAAGAAAGGAAGGTAAAGAAAGGGCCGCAGAGTGAACTAGTGGGTGAGGTGTATCAATTTTACGGATAGCCTGTAAAGCACTAAGGGAGTCTGAAACGACCACAAATGGTGACACAGGCATAGATGCAAAACGGATAAGTGCAACAAGAACAGCATACAATTCAGCCATAAATATGCTAACCTAGGGTAATGGATGCCCTCGTACGACGCTGTCTGGAAACACTGCTGCAAATCCGATGCCGTCAGACGACTTTGAACTATCGGTGTACACTGCGATGGCATGGGAATGAGAACGGAAGTGGTCTAGAAAAAAAGAGCGAGAAGCCGCCGTAGGTAGGCGGGCTTTCGCTCAAGGTAGAGGAATAGAACAGACATGGACAGCAGGAACTTCCCAAGGGGGTAGGGGAAAGGGAGATGTCACATGAACATATAGAGGTGGTAGCTGAAGGGAAGACAGGAGTGAATGTAGACGAAGAGAAAAGGGACGAAGTAAGCAGGAGCGACAAACAAATAAAGAGCGTCTACTAACGTCTGCAACAATCCTATACATGAAAGGATTGCAGAGGTCATGAGAGCGAACATAATAACGAATGCAATGTGCATCACGACGATCAGATAAGGATGGAATGTTCGCTTTACATAGAGGCTCTCAACCAGGGAAAGAACGAAATGCACCAAGGCATAAAAACGTAATCACTTGGTGATGGATGGGATTAAGGATGGAAAGAGTAGCAGGCGAGGCCGCCGAATATAGTTGCCTTCAGAGAGGTAATGTGAGGTTTCCAGGACAATCGACGGTCAAACAAGAGGCCGAAACCTGACTATCACGTAATGGGATACGTGAGCCGTATAGTTACAACGGATGATCAGAGACCACTGAACGTCTAGTAAACGTAATTTGACGAGTTTTGCTACTAAAAATTTAAACCCGTGAGAGGTG
>WNWK01039133.1:0-17603 GCA_009830355.1 Cherax destructor
GAAGATGGGAAAAGGGAGGGGATTGGGGGAGATTAGGTTCGGTCTGAGGAAGAAGACCAAGAGGTCCAATTCCTCAGACCGATAGCCTCTTTACCGCGACAAGGAGCCCCCCTTAACGAGGTCAAGAAGCTGTAACCAAACATATTCAGTGGCTGACGCTTCTAATTTTATATCTTGTCTAACACAACAATTTAAATTGTCTCTGACATACATCGCTACTCCACCACCCTTCCTGTTGACCCTATCAGTGTGGAATAATTTATAGCCTTGTATGTGACATTCAGAAGGCAACTCTCTATCTTTCAGATTGAGCCAGGTCTCTGTTATAGCAATAATATCTATGTTTCCTGCACTTGCAATTAATCTTAACTCATCTATCTTATTTCTTACACTCCTGCTATTAGTATAGTAAACCTTAAGGGAGCTAGTCTCTTGTTTCCCTCTACTGTCTCCCTTTGTTTGCTGACCTGATCCATTTTATTTATTTGTAACTTTATTATGAATTTCTTTTATACACTTACTGTTTTCAGCCCTAGTGTTATCTTATGTGCCTGTGGGAAAACTTTGTCCACTGATATTGTAAGAGGGAAGCAAGTGTATAAGAATAAAAGCTATGTCTGAAGCTGAGTCTTTAAACCCTTCAGGCTTCAGTGAGGAGGTAAATAATTCATCAGTAAACATGTCTGTTAGCAGTGACCCTAACTGCAGACACACATCCAGTGGCCTGCATTAGGTCTTCAAAGCAAGGTGAGGAGGAACCTTTAGATCTAGACCCCAGGATGCATGTATTTTCTAGTAGGTCCACAGTTGCCTTGCATAAGGATGTGGGCAGGGTTGAGAACATACTGTCCTTGAGAGATGGATGTAGCACCTACTCCTTGCTACGTGATGGAGTGCTGCCAGTGTCTAATGATACCTATACAGTGGACCCCCGAGTTTCGTAAAAACTTCACTCCTGAAGTCTGCTCAAGTGCCATTACCGAACGAATTTTCTCCCTTAAGGAAAAATTTCACGTAGGTTAGTCTATTTCAGACCCCCAAAAATACTTTTCCACAAGCACTTATAATATTATACTTACATAAATGTACGATTTCGGGGTTTAAGAAACTCGGGGGTCCACTGTACTGGGAAAGATATATTATTGAAGGGTATTACGGGTTCGACCATAAGAACACCTGTACACAAATTATGGGTAGAATCTGCATACCAAGTTGGCTATCTCCCTGTAGGTATTTCAGATGAGATTCCCTTCGAGGGTGTCAACCTCTTATTGGGGAATAATGTAATGGGCCTGTTAGACAGTGAGGAACAACTAGTTAGAAGGGAACCAAGTCCCAAAGTTTGGGAGGATAAGGCTAGAGAGACCCTACCAGACCTTTTCCCTGCTGGTTCCACCATGAGAAATATGGCTCATGATCATGCTATCAATAGTCTTTATGATATTTCTCATAATAATAATAATAATAATAATAATAAAAAATAAATAATTATAATAATAATAATAATAATACTTTATTGAGACATGGTACAATGATACATGGTAGACAAGAAACATAGTTATTAATGAGATGTACATGCCAAAAGCCCCTAATATGCTGTGCATTGCGGGCATTCTTAGGTCTACTTAATTCTAGACTACATGGTAAAAAGTTATGGTTGATAATTTATAAAATAAGTATAATTGCGTATCTAAGTTATAAAGTTTGAATATAAGTTGAACATATCAATTAATTGTAGCAATGCAACTAATTGAGTGAGATAACAATTTAAAACAATTAGTTGCATTGCAGTTACAGTTTACGTGGTCATTATAATGTAAATGTTATGGAAATAGTTAGCTTAGTATGTATTATTCATAACAGGTTTTTACATTTAAGTGATTAGTCAGGTTTTTACATTAAGTGATTATTCTACTTTGTTGGGAATGTTTGATATTGAGCATTTAGCTTTGGGTGAGAAGGTGTTTTTTTAGCATCGTTTTGAATTGGGGTACAGGCAGGGTTTCTTTAGCAATGACAGGTAATGAATTCCAAATTTTCGTGCCTTTTATATGCATTGAGTTTTTACATAGTGTTAGATGGACACGAGGAACATCAAGGAGTGATCTGTGTCTAGTGTTATGGTCATGTGTCCTGTTAAAATTGGTAAGGAGAAGTTTGAGTGGTGGGTTAATATTTGCATAGAGTGTTCTATGTATGTAATAGGCACAGTAAAAGTATGGATGTCTTGTATGGTGAGTAAGTTTAGGTTTTTGAATATTGGTGGAGTATGTTGTCTGGAGTGTGAATTTGTTATCATTCTAACTGCTGCCTTTTGTTGTGTTATTAGTGGTCTGAGATGAGTTATTGATGTAGAGCCCCATGCGCAGATTCCATAGGTGAGGTAGGGGTAAATGAGTGAGTGATATAGGGTAAGGAGAGCTGGTTGTGGAACATAGTACCGTATCTTGGATAGTATTCCCACGGTCTTTGAGACTTTCTTGGAAATTTGTTGTATATGTGTCTGAAATTTGAGGCCACTTGTCAAGATGGATTCCTAAGAATTTTCCCTCTGTGAGTTTTGTGATAGGGGACCCGTTTATCATTATGTTAAGTGGTGCGTTTGTAGCTCTGATCCCAAACTGGATAAAATAGGTTTTATCAATATTGAGAGTAAGTTTGTTGGTCATCATCCAGGTAGATATTTTCTGCAATTCAGTATTTGCAGTGTTGGCTAGTATGTCTGGGCTTGGGTGCGAGATAACGTATGTAGTGTCATCTGCAAAAAGTATGGGTTTGAGTAGTTGAGATGCATTTGGTAGGTCGTTAATGTAAATGAGAAAGAGTAGTGGGCCAAGAACACTTCCCTGTGGGACTACGGTAATAGTTTGCGCGGTGGAGCTAGCTCCATTTGTGTACACATATTGGTTTCTGTTGCTAAGGTATAACTTTAGGTAGTTGAGGGAGTGTCCTCTTATACCATAGTGTGATAATTTTAGGTGTAACAGATCATGGTCAACTGTATCAAAAGCTTTACGTAAATCAATGAAGATTCCCACTGAGATTTCTTTTTTCTCAAGGGCGGTGTAAATTATTTCTAACATGTGTATAATGGCATCATTTGTATTTTTATTAGGCCTGAATCCAAATTGACAGTGGTTGAGTACGTTGTTGGAGGTGAGGTAGGAATATATTTGTCTATGAATTAATTTTTCAAAGATTTTGGAGAGAAGGGGTAAGTTAGATATCGGCCTGTAGTTATTCATGTCTGTTTGATCTCCTCCTTTATGTATTGGGGTGACCCTCGCTATTTTGAGTATTGATGGGAAGGTAGAGGATTCAATGGATTTGTTAAAGAGTGTTGCAATAATTGGTGAGAGAACTTGAGAGGCTTTTTTGTATATAAAAGGTGGTAAGTTATTTAGGTCACCTGCTTTGTTTTTTAATGTGTTGATTATAAGTGAAACTTCTATTGGGTTGGTTGGGGCTAGGAATAGTGTGTTCGGATAGGTGCCAGTGAGATAGTCGTTAGGTGGAGTATTTGAACTTGGGATTTTGCTTGCCAGCTTTTTACCTATGGTGGAGAAGAAATCATTGAGTTTGTTTGCTGTTTCAATAGGTGGGAGTAGAGGTTCATCTGGTTTTGTTAGCTTGATTGTTCTGTTTGTGGATATCTTTTTAGTTCCTAGAATTTCAGATAGAGTTTTCCAGGTCTTTTTTTTATCACCTTTTATGTTATGTAATCTGTTCTCATAGTACAATTTTTTGACCTTATCAGACTCGTTAGGTTTGATGAGTAGCGTTTTGTTTGTTCTCTTGTTATTTGACCCATTCTGTACTGTTTTTCATATAGGTGCTTTATATTAATGGATTTGAGTATGCTGGGGGTTAGCCAGGGACTATTTAATCTTTTAGTTGTGATTTGTTTAGCGTAGTAGGTTGGTAGACAGCAACCACCCAGGGAGGTACTACTGTCCTGCCAGGTGACTGTGAAACAGAAACCTGAAACTGTTTTACATGATGGTAGGATTGCTAGTGTCTTTTTCTGTCTCATAAACACGCTGGATAACAGGTATATCTAGCTACTTCTACTTACACTTTAGGTCACACTACACAGGCATGCACATGCATATATATACATACACACATCTAGGTTTTTTTTAGGTAGTAGGTTGGTAAACAGCAACCGCCCAGGGAAGTACTACCGTCCTGCCAAGTGAGTGTAAAACGAAAGCCTGTAATTGTTTTACATGATGGTAGGATTGCTGGTGTCTTTTTTCTGTCTCATAAACATGCAAGATTTCAGGTATGTCTTGTTACTTCTACTTACACTTAGGTCACACTACACATTCATGTACAAGCATATGTATATACACACACCCCTCTGGGTTTTCTTCTATTTTCTTACTAGTTCTTGTTCTTATTTCCTCTTATCTCCATGGGGAAGTGGAACAGAATTCTTCCTCCGTAAGCCATGCGTGTCGTAAGAGGCGACTAAAATGCCGGGTGCAAGGGGCTAGTAACCCCTTCTCCTGTATATATTACTAAATGTAAAAGGAGAAACTTTCGTTTTTTCTTTTGGGCCACCCTGCTTCGGTGGGAAACGGCCGACGTGTTGAAAGAAAGAAGAAAGAAGGATTGCTGGTGTCTTTTTTCTGTCTCATAAACATGCAAGATTTCAGGTACATCTTGCTACTTCTACTTACACTTAGGTCACACTACACATTCATGTACAAGCATATATATACACACCCCTCTGGGTTTTCTTCTATTTTCTTACTAGTTCTTTTTCTTATTTCCTCTTATCTCCCTGGGGAAGTGGAACAGAATTCTTCCTCCGTAAGCCATGCGTGTCGTAAGAGGCGACTAAAATGCTGGGAGCAAGGGGCTAGTAACCCCTTCTCCTGTATATATTACTAAATGTAAAATGGGAAACTTTCGTTTTTCATTTTGGGCCACCCCACTTCGGTGGGAAACGGCCGACGTGTTGAAAGAAGAAAGATCAAGGTTTTTCTTCTTTTTCTTAATAGCTCTTGTTCTTTTTATTTTCTCTTTTGTCCATGGGGAAGTGGAAAAGAATCTTTCCTCCGTAAGCCATGCGTGTCGTATGAGGCGATTAAAATGCCAGGAGCAATGGGCTAGTAACCCCTTCTCCTGTACACATTTACTAAAAAAGAGAAGAAGAAAAACTTTATAAAACTGGGTTGTTTGAATGTGCGTGGATGTAGTGTGGATGATAAGAAAGAGATGATTGCTGATATTATGAATGAAAAGAAGTTGGATGTCCTGGCCCTAAGCGAAACAAAGCTGAAGGGGGTAGGCGAGTTTCAGTGGGGAGAAATAAATGGGATTAAGTCAGGAGTATCTGAGAGAGTTAGAGCTAAGGAAGGGGTAGCAATAATGTTGAAGGATCAGTTATGGAAGGAGAAGAGGGAATATAAATGTGTAAATTCAAGGATTATGTGGATTAAAATAAGGGTCGGATGTGAAAAGTGGGTCATAATAAGCGTGTATGCACCTGTAGAAGAGAGGAGTGTAGAGGAGAGAGAGAGATTTTGGGAGATGTTAAGCGAATGTATAGGAACTTTTGAACCAAGTGAGAGAGTAATTGTGGTAGGGGACCTAAATGCTAAAGTAGGAGAAACATGTAGAGAGGGTGTGGTAGGTAAGTTTGGGGTGCCAGGTGTAAATGATAATGGGAGCCCTTTGATTGAACTTTGTATAGAAAGGGGTTTAGTTATAGGTAATACATATTTTAAGAAAAAGAGGATAAATAAGTATACAAGATATGATGTAGGGCGTAATGACAGTAGTTTGTTGGACTATGTATTGGTAGATAAAAGACTGTTGAGTAGACTTCAGGATGTACATGTTTATAGAGGGGCCACAGATATATCAGATCACTTTTTAGTTATAGCTACAGTGGGAGTAAAAGGTAGATGGGATACAAGGAAAATAGAAGCAGTAAGTAAGAGAGAGGTGAAGGTTTATAAACTAAAAGAGGAGGCAGTTAGGGTAAGATATAAACAACTATTGGAGGATAGATGGGCTAGTGAGAGTGTAGGCAATGGGGTCGAAGATGTATGGTGTAGATTTAAAAATGTAGTGTTAGAGTGTTCAGCAGAAGTTTGTGGTTACAGGCGAGTGGGTGCGGGAGGGAAGAAGAGCGATTAGTGGAATGATGATGTAAAGAGAGTAGTAAGGGAGAAAAAGTTAGCATATGAGAGGTTTTTACAAAGTAGAAGTGATGCAAGGAGGGAAGAGTATATGGAGAGAAAAAGAGAGGTTAAGAGAGTGGTGAAGCAATGTAAAAAGAGAGCAAATGAGAGTGGGTGAGATGTTATCAACAAATTTTGTTGAAAATAAGAAAATTTTTTGAGTGAGATTAATAAGTTGAGGAAGCCTAGGGAACAAATGGATTTGACAGTTAAAAATAGGAGAGGAGAGTTATTAAATGGAGAGTTAGAGGTATCGGGAAGATGGAGGGAATATTTTGAGGAGTTGTTAAATGTTGATGAAGACAGGAAGCTGTGATTTCGTGTATAGGGCAAGGAGGAATAACATCTTGTAGGAGTGTGGAAGAGCCAGTTGTGAGTGTGGGGGAAGTTCGTGAGGCAGTGGGTAGAATGAAAGGAGGTAAGGCAGCTGGGATTGATGGGATAAAGATAGAAATGTTAAAAGCAGGTGGGGATATAGTTTTGGAGTGGTTAGTGCTATTATTTAATAAATGTATGGAAGAGGGTAAGGTACCTAGGGATTGGTAGAGAGCGTGTATTGTTCCTTTGTATAAAGGCAAAGGGGACAAAAGAGAGTGCAAAAATTATAGGGGAATAAGTCTGTTGAGTGTACCTGGTAAAGTGTATGGTAGAGTTATTATTGAAAGAATTAAAAGTAAGACAGAAAGCAGGATAGCAGATGAACAAGGGGGCTTTAGGAAAGGTAGAGGGTGTGTAGACCAAGTGTTTACAGTGAAACATATAGGTGAACAGTATTTGGATAAGGCTAAAGAGGTTTTTGTGGCATTTATGGATTTGGAAAAGGCGTATGATAGGGTGGATAGGGGGGCAATGTGGCAGATGTTGCAGGTGTATGGAATAGGAGGTAGGTTACTGAAAGCAGTGAAGAGTTTTTATGAGGATAGTGAGGCTCAAGTTAGTGTATGTAGGAGGGAAGGGGACTATTTCCCAGTAAAAGTGGGCCTTAGACAAGGATGTGTGATGTCACCGTTGTTGTTCAATATATTTATAGATGGAGTTGTAAGAGAAGTGAATGCGAGGGTCTTGGCAAGAGGTGTGGGGTTAAAAGATAAATAATTAAATACAAAGTGGGAGTTGTCACAGTTGCTTTTTGCTGATGACACTGTGCTTTTGGGAGATTCTGAAGAGAAGTTGCAGAGGTTGGTGGATGAATTTGGTAGGGTGTGTAAAAGAAGAAAATTGAAAGTGAATATAGGAAAGAGTAAGGTGATGAGGATAACAAAAAGATTAGGTGACGAAAGATTGGATATCAGATTGGAGGGAGAGAGTATGGAGGAGGTGAATGTATTCAGATATTTGGGAGTGGACATGTCAGCAGATGGGTCTATGAAGGATGAGGTGAATCATAGAATTGATGAGGGAAAAAGGGTGATTGGAGCACTTCAGAGTCTGTGGAGACAAAGAACTTTGTCCATGGAAGTAAAAAAGGGAATGTATGAGAGTATAGTTATACCAACACTCTTATATGGTTGTGAAGCATGGGTGATGAATGTTGCAACGAGGAGAAGGCTGGAGGCAGTGGAGATGTCATGTCTGAGGTCAATGTGTGGTGTGAATATAATGCAGAGAATTCGGAGTTTGGAAATTAGGAGGAGGTGCGGGATTACCAAAACTATTATCCAGAGAGCTGAGGAGGGGTTGATGAGGTGGTTCAGACATGTAGAGAGAATGGAACGAGACAGAATAACTTCGAGAGTGTATAAATCTGTAGTGGAGGGAAGGCGGGGTTGGGGTCGGCCTAGGAAAGGTTGGAGGGAGGGGGTAAAGGAAGTTTTGTGTGCGAGGAGCTTGGACTTCCAGCAAGCATGTGTGAGCGTATTTGATAGGAGTGAATGGAGACAAATGGTTTTTAATACTTGACGTGCTGTTGGAGTGTGAGCAAAGTAACATTTATGAAGGGATTCAGGGAAACCGGCAGGCCGGACTTGAGTCCTGGAGATGGGAAGTACAGTGTCTGCACTCTGAAGGAGGGGTGTTAATGTTGCAGTTTTATAACTGTAGTGTAAAGCACCCCTCTGGCAAGACAGTGATGGAGTGAATGATGATGAAAGTTTTTCTTTTTCGGGCCACCCTGCCTTGGTGGGAATCAGCCGATGTGTTAATAAAAAAAAATTGTTTAGTTTTTTTAGGGCAATGCTTATTATAGAGGTATTGGGTCTTTTTAAGAAAATTATTAATACATAAGTCAGTATCTGGGAAGTTGTCTATTTCTGTTTGCCAGTCAGTGTTTGTCATAGCTGTTATAAAGTTATTTATAGCTGTCTCATTATGTAGTCTGAAGGTAACTTTAGTAGTCTCTAGTGGTAATTTTCCGAGATTTGTTATGAGAAAGGTTGGGTAGTGGTCTGTGGTATTGTCTGTGATTATGCCTGATTTTAATGGGGATATGGTGTTAGTCCAGATATGGTCTAATAGAGAGGTACAGGTCTCAGAGATTTTCGTAGGTTTTGTTATTGTCGGGAGCAGCAAGCAGTTGCTCATAGTGTTTGTAAATTCAGTTACTTGTGGGTCCTGATCTTGTAGGAGGTTTATATTGAAGTCTCCTGTGAGGATTAAGTGGTCTTTATTCATGTGTGCATCAGTAATCATACTTCCTAATTTTTCACTAAATTGCTGAATGTTTGACTGTGGTAATCTATAGATGTTTATAACTGTGAGAGGTTTTTGTAGGTATTTGGATTTAAACTTAGCTATTATATATTCTCCATGTTCATCTCTTGTGCATGTATTGTTAATACATTCAAGCTGGTCTGAGTATAACATAGTTGTGCCACCTCCTTGTTGGTCTGGCCTACAATTGTGTATGGCTGTGTAACCAGGAATGGCATAGATATCTGTAGTATGAGGCTTTAACCAGGTTTCAGTGAGAGCAATGATGGACATACTGGCCTGTAGTGAGTTTAATAATGCAGTGAGGTCATCAAAATGTTTGCTTAAAGATCTGACATTGTAGTTAAAGATAGGTATGTTATTGTTGGATTTGAGTAGTGTTTTAGCCTGTTCTGCTGTGTAGTAATGACAGTTGTTGTTAGGTTCATGTAAGTCATTTAATAGAAGGTTGGTATCAGGATCAATGTTTGGAATCATAAGATTTAGTGTGATTCTATAATTAAACTTAAAAATAGAACAACGCAAGTAGACTTAAGAATAGGACAATGCAAAAGGATTTCTTGGCACATGAGTTAGTACGTTGGATATGTTTACAAAAATGAAAAAATGAGCTAAGGTAGTCAATTTACAGCTAATAAGAATCTAAAACTATAGCACCTGAGTTAGCACCTGAGTTAGTTAATTAATTAAACAAAAGTTTATATATGAGTGTGATTCTAAAAAGACTTAAGAACAATGAATAATGCTAAACTTAAAGATATGATATCTGATCAATTGATTTTACTAGCTATTGGATTAATACACTTTTGAACAGAAGTCACAGACGTTTAGGATATATCTTTACAGTGTAATTGATTAATTATTTAACTAGCTAATAGAACTGGTTGGAAAATTATTATGATTAGTAGTAAGTTATAATGGAACAAATATTAAGATTCAGTATTGCACTAGCTGTGATTATAGAATTTATTAAAGGCAATATAATGAAAATCAAAGTTAACTATTAAAGGAGAACTAAGTGCTAAAATGTATAATAGTGTACAAAAGTAAAATTTATTAATATTAAAAAATAGCTTTAAATAAAATTTTAGGCAGTTGGAGAATAGGATAAAAGATAAGTACAATTTTTAGCAAATAAGGTGATTAATAGTAATTATAAATTCTAAGCAAGTAAGCTGATAAAAATATATAGGAATGTGGGTTGAAAAATGGGCACAAGTAAAAATTGTATGTATTTAAAAATAAAAGTAAAAATATTTGTCAAAAGTATTCATCAAAGGATAGACAAATACTTAAATGAGGTAGATCAGCAAAACATACACTACACTATACGTAGGGGTTTGGTTTTGGACATGAGGATGATGAGGGCTTAAGTCTGGAAACACAGTTTTCTGATGTTGAACTGCAGTCAACTGAAGAAAAGGATGTTCCAGCCAGAGCTGAGCATGATTGGAGCATAGATCAGTTAAGTAGTGGGTGAGAGACTGCACCTACTAGGGTGCAATTAATTTCTGTTCAGGAAAATGTCACTCTTAAGCTGATCATAGCCTCAGCTGTGGCTAAGGAAGAGGTTTCACAATTAAATAAGTGCTTTCATTTCAGAGAGGAAACTCTTACAAAGAAGTTGCCTCTGTTTGTTGTTCCAATGGAAGGAGAACAAGGGTTTTGTCACCAGATGATGATGTCCAAGGTTTTCAGGCATTTCTTCAGGCCTCAGCTGTGGGAGACTGTGGAAGAGTATAGTAAGACATATCATGTCTGTCAATTAATAGGGAAACCTAGTCAAAGTATTAAACCTGTTCCCCTTCAGCCTATTTCAGCACCAGGTGGACCCTTCAGGAAGCTGGTAGTAGATGTAGTTGGCCCAATCCCAAGGACCAGAATGGGAGATGATTATTTACTCACAATTATTTGCTCCACTACCAGGTACCTGGAAGAAGTCCCTCTACATAAGATAACAGCTCATGTAGTCTTAATTGCTTTGATGAAGTTCTTTTCTCATGTTGGCTTTCCTCAGGAGGTACCAACAGATCAAGGGTCTAACTTTACCACAAAATTATTTAGAAATGTGTTAAAGGGGTTAGATGTAAAGCCTAACTTTTCAACTATATATCACCCTCCATTTCAAGGGAAAATAGAGAAATTCCATCAAACCCTAAAGACAATGATGCCAGCCTATAGTATAGACAATATGAACAACTGGGACTAGAGGATCCCTCTCTTTGTAATTGTTGAGCGGGGAAGCACTATGGAATATCTGAGCAATTGACTAGGGGAGGATGGTGATGCTTCTCCCTCGGAGCTTTTTCTCAGTTTCAGATACTGTTTGGCTCGTATGAAGTGGATGGTACCAGTGAATGTGCCCATCAAACAGACCCAAATGATGATGTGGGACCGTAATGTGGACCATAATGCTCTGGAGGCTGAAGATGAGGTGCTGGCATTGGAGCCAATTCATGTGAAACTATGTATGGCAAGTTGCTGTGAGCTGACCATGGTGTGGGGGAAGTTCTCAGATGCAAGCTATAAAACCTACACACCCGAGCAGAAAAAGAATAAGAGTAATATACACAGTAACTGGTTAGAGGGTTTAGCATTATATCAGAAATTTAGAGTGACCAATGTTTTAATGAAAGATAAATGGGTGCAAAACAGTAATCTGTATGTAATGGCTGAAGTGTATCTAAGAAATCCCATATTTGTAAAAGATTTTGGGAAACACATGTTTGGTCTTGCTGAGGAAAATGTTGGAGAGTTGGCTCAGCCACCGTGGAACCTTGTAAAAGTTTGGGATCTCACTAAAGGGGTAAAGTTAAAACTACATGAGGTAATTGTTAAGGAAGCTAAGCCAATTCACCAATTATTGTGTGTGAAAAATCTGTATGAAAAATGGGATATGGAGGAAGAAGTGAAATTCTTTCGATACCAGTCTGTAGTGCTTAGTGAGAGTCAGTGGGCATCCCTGTGCTTAATGGTTCCCAAATTAGATGGCACCTTGAGCATATGAACTGACTGCCACAAGGTACATTTAACAACTAAGATGTACTGGTTTAGAAAGATTGATACTGAGGCATTAAGAGATGCAAAAATTTTAAATAAAGTAAAACATGAAGCAGGAAGATGTGATTTCCATGGCCTCTGTCCCAGTGCCATTTCCACGTGTGTAATGCCAATTGGGTTCATTGTGCACTTAAAATTTATGTGTGAGATGGAACATGAAGGTATTTTTGTAAACTTGATGTACATGGCCTGGGTGCAAAGAGATGTCTTGGTGTTTGTGTTTGTACTGCAAGAGGTTGCAGAATTGTTAATATTGTTACTAAGTGTCACCATTTTGCCACAGGAAAGAAATTTTTCACTGGGGGTTGTCTATTCTGCATCTGTATATGTCCCAGGATCTCTTTACCCTGTTCCTGTGTATGGTAACCCAAATCAGACTCTTAAGATGGGCTTTGACTTGCAGTCTTTAAAACTAGAAGTCTAATACATGTACAGTGGTACCTCTACTTACGAGCAGCTCCCAACTTGAACAATTATGTAAGTGTATTTTTGTAGGTGCTTTTGTAAGTGTATTTTTGGGGGTCTGAGATGGATTAATCTAATTTTCATTATTTCTTATGGGAAAAAATTCCTTCAGTATCGGCACTTGAATAGCCATCTGGAACAAATTATGCTCGTAACTCGAGGTACCACTGTATATAAAATGCTCAGAGAATGTGGTTGCTGATGCTCTCTCTAGATGTTTCATGTAGATGCATGGTGCATGCTTTGTACATAGTGTTTGTCTTGTGCTGACCTTGTTGTTTTTGCAGTGGTGAACTCTTGGTGAGTCTGAGTGCTCCCTACCAGCCATCTGACTGTGAAGGAGATGAGTCGGAGCCAAAAAAGTGACGAGAGTCAGTGTATATGTATTTGTGAGTTGAGGCAGAGGTTGACAACCTTCGGTGACGTGAGAAGTCCAGGAAGGTATGTGGTATATTTGTGTCTTGGTGTGCTCTAAGTACAAAACGGTCCAACGGATTTGCCTTTGTGGTCCCGTAGACCCCTCCATGTTCTGTGTCAGTTTCCTCTTCACAAGGTTAGAGGATCTGTGTGGAGTGGGACCTCGGAAGATGGGCTTAAGTGCCTGACCATGTTAAGGATCATGAGTGTTGACTAGTAAGTCTCACCACGTGAGACGCCTTGACATGTTTTTGTGAAGTTTCTGCCTGGTGTATACCTGACTGCTCTGGGTTTGGCTCTACTCTCATCTCTTGATCAGGAAGATGCCTTGCTGGATTACCACAGCGGAGGCACATAACTGTCGGTGCTGGCTTTCACAGTGGGCATTGTGTGCAGTCCTTGCATTGTAAAAATGTGTTGTCCTTGCATTGTAAAAATGTGTTATGTTTAGAAACCACAAAAGTAATTAATGCTTACACCTTTCAGTATGTGAATATGGTTAAAATGCTTTTCTAAAAACCTCTGCAATCTGTTCCAGTATTGTTCTGTTCACAGTTTTGTATGGTATGGGGCGGAATTGCATGTATAATCTGGGAAGGTTCAGTGGAGCCATGAAAATTTGTAGATTGCCATGTAGTATGTCACCTTGTTGTAAATAACAGTAAAGTGAAGAGTAATTATGGTGCTGGGTAATATTTAAAACTTCTAGTAGTGTTGCTACCACCTTCAGACTAAGGTAATATTTTTATTTACTAGCCGTATCCTGAGGGACACGGCTAGCTTTTGTGAGACTTCATCTGGAGGTGGGGGTGTTATGGGGCTATAGGACCCAACATGTATTGATGTATTTAAGTAACAATTACTCAGAAATACCTAATTATAATGAATAAATCACAATTATAATATAAAAATAAAATAAAAAATTTATTTCATTGCAGGTATATACATAGGTATGGGTAGTTATAATCATAAAACTGAAATACAAGGAGAACCACTGGCATGCCATGGCATTAGGGGCAGCTTAATCTAATGACTTATATACTTTGTACATAATACTAGAGAAATTGATTGCGTTTATTCTAGTTATATACAGTGGTACCTCGACTTACGATATTAATCCGTCAGAGAGGGCATAACTAAAGACGAAACAATCGTTAGACGAATCAATTTTCCCCATAAGAAATAATGGAAATAAATTTAATCCGTCCAAGACTTCAAAAAGCAGTTAAATAAAATATTTTTTAGAACTTTTTGACATTAAATAATAAATAATTTAATAAAGAATATCTAAATACACATGCAAATATTGAACAATAACATGTCACTTACATTTATTGAAGAGTTGTTGATGTGTGGAGGACGGGAGGAGGGGAGAAGGTGGAGTAGTATGCTAGTGTTTGGAAGGGAATCCTTCCATTAACACTGCAGGTACCAAGTCCTTTTCTGGGGTTACTTCCCTTTTCTTTGAATGCCACTAGGACAAGCTTGAGAGTCACTGGACCTCTTTCTAACAACAAATTTGTCCAGGGAGCTCTGTGTCTGGCGATTCTTTAACACATCCCTGAAATGACACACCACTGTGTCATTGTACAGGTTGCCAGCACGGCCTGCAACAGCATGGTTAGGGTGATATTCATCCATAAATGCTTGCACATCACTCCATTTGGCACAGATCTCCCTAATCCTTGAAGAAGGCACATTCTTCCATTTTTGTTCCACCTCCTCCTCCTCCTCCTCTGAACCATTGTCCTGACCACTGGTCTCTTGTTCCAGTTGCTGTTGAAGCTCTTGCAGATCTTCAGTGGTTAGCTCTTCCTTGTGCTCCTCCACCAACTGTTCCACATCCTCACCACTCACCTCTAACCCCAAAGACTTGCCCAATTCCACAATTTCTTCCACAACAGGCTCAGGCTCAGGCTCATGCTCAGGGTTCTGAGGCTCAGCCCCAAAACCTTCAAAATCCCTCTCTAGGACACAGTCTGGCCACAATTTTCTCCAGGCAGAGTTCAAAGTCCTGGTAGTCACTCCCTCCCAAGCCTTACCTATAAGGTGTACACAATGCAGCATATGGAAATGTTTTTTCCAAAATTCTCTTAGGGTTATGTTCATGTCTGTGGTCACATCAAAGCACTTTTGAAACATTGCTTTGGTATAGAGTTTTTAAAGTTGGAAATGACCTGCTGGTCCATGGGCTGGAGGAGAGGAGTGGTATTAGGGGCAAGAACTTCACTTTGATGAATTTAAACTCCTCCACAATTTTCTCTACTAAGTTTGGAGGATGACAAGGAGCATTGTCCATTATCAGAGGCACTTAAGTGGCAAATTATTGTCCAATAGATATTTCTTCACACTGGGGCCAAACACGCCATTGAACCAATCTAAGAAAATGTCCTTTGTGACCCATGCCTTTTTGTTAGACCTCCACATCACACACAAGTTAGACTTGCTGACACCGCATCTGCCAAACACTCGGGGATTTTCAAAAAGATACACTAGTAAAGGCTTCACTTTGCAATCACCACTGGCATTGGCACAAAGCATCAAAGTTAGCCTGTCTTTCATAGGCTTATGTCCTGGCTGTGCCTTTTCCTCCTGAGTAATGTAGGTCCTGTTGGGCATTTTCTTCCAAAACAGGCCTGTTTCATCACAATTAAACACTTGTTGGGGGAGGAATTGTTCAGCCTCTAGGTACTCCTGGAATTCAGGCACATATTTTTCAGCCGCACTTTTGTCACAACTGGATGCCTCACCATGCCTCACAACACTATGTATGCCAGTACGCTTCTTAAATTTTGAAACCAGCCTCTGCTGGCTTTAATTTCGCTCACTTCATCACTCGTTGCAGGCATTTTCTTAAGGAGATCATCATGCAACTGCCTTGCTTTTTCACATATTATTGCCTCCGAAACAGTATCTCCTGCTAACTGTTTCTCGTTGATCCACACCAACAACAACCTTTCCACATTTTCCAGCACTTGTGGTCTGTGTTTTGTGATCACACATGAACCTTTGCAACAACAGCTTCCTTGATTTTACTTGAATTTTCTTATCCACAATGGTAGCGATGGTAGAAAAGGGTTTACCATACAGCCTGGCCAGCTCACTGATACGCACTCCACTTTCATATTTTTCTATTATCTCCTTCTTCAGTTCTATCGTACATATATTTCTGTTCCTCTTTGCCACAGGCTTAGCACTAGGATCTTTCCTTGGACCCATGGTAGCTTATTTAGCAGTTGCAAGCACTAAAAACAGTGGAATAATGACAATATACTGGTATGAATGCGTGGGTGTGGGTGGGTGGTCGCTCTCGCTTGTAAACAATAGCACTGACACTCCCTGGAGTGCGCGCTCAGCTGGGCGCCAAGCGGACACGTCCGGTACGAATGTCGTTAGACGAATCAAACAACGTAAGTCGCATTCAAATTTCTTATGTTATAAATATCGGTTATCGAATATAACGTAAGATGATAACATCGTAAGTCGAGGTACCACTGTATTTTATTTCAAATTACAATATGATGATACTATACTATTAAAATGACAATACTATAGAAAATGATTCGGTTTAATCTATTTGTATATTTTATTTCAAATTACAATATGATGATACTATACTAGTAAAATAACAATACTAGAGAAATTTATTGCTCACATAGATCTACATCATTGATGCTAGACACACTCACACAGATGTACATCATCGATGCTAGACACATTCACATAGATCTACATCATTGATGCTAGGGACACTCACACAGATCTACATCATCGATGCTAGGGACACTCACATAGATCTACATCATTGATGCTAGGGACATTCACATAGATCTACATCATTGATGCTAGGGACACTCACATAGATCTACATCATCGATGCTAGGGACAGTCAGATAGATCTACATCATCGATGCTAGGGACACTCACATAGATCTACATCATCGATGCTGGGGACAGTCAGATAGATCTACATACATCAATGCTAGGGACACTCACATAGATCTACATCACTGATGCTAGGGAACACACACACAGATCTACATCATCGATGCTAGGGACAGTCAGATAGATCTACATCATCAATGCTAGGGACACTCACATAGATCTACATCACTGATGCTAGGACACACTCACACAGATCTACATCATCGATGCTAGGGACAGTCAGATAGATCTACATCATCAATGCTAGGGACACTAACATAGATCTACATCACTGATGCTAGGGACACACTCACACAGATCACATCATCGATGCTAGATACACTATAAAATAATATAAAAATAAAATAAAAAATTTATTTCATTGCAGGTACAGTGGAACCCCGACTTACGATGTTATCATCTTACTTATTTTCGATAACCGATATTTATAACGTAAGAAATTTGATTGTGACTTACGATGTTTGCTTGTCTTACGACTTTCGTACCGGACCTGTCCGCTGGCGCCCAGCTGAGGCGCACCAGGAGCGTCAGTGCTATTGTTTACAAGCGAGAGCGACCACCCACCCACACCCACGCATTCATACCAGTATATTGTCATTATTCCACTGTTTTTAGTGCTTGCAACTGCTAAATAAGCTACCATGGGTCCAAGGCAAGATCCTAGTGCTAAGCCTGTGGTAAAGAATGTGCAGGGAGTGAAGCATTTATGCAGGGAGTATAGCATTTATGCAGGGAGTGTAGCAGGCATGCAGGGAGTGTAGCAGGCATGCAGGGAGTGTAGCAGGCATGCAGGAGTGTAGCAGGGATGCAGGGAGTGTAAAAGATGCAGAGAGTGTAGCAGGGATGCAGGGAGTGTAGCAGGGATGCAGG